>VYZW01023947.1:0-16081 GCA_013401315.1 Balaeniceps rex
AAGGTTGGAGGCGGCCTGGGCTGCAGTGATCACGCACTGTTGGAGTTCACGCTCCTGAGGGATATGGTAAAAGCGAGGAGTACAGTCAGGACCCTAAATTTTAGGAAAGAAAACTTCCAGCTCTTCACGGAGTTAGTCAGAAGGACCCCCTGGGAAATGGTCCTCAGGGACAAGGGAACGGAGCAAAGCTGGCAGATCTTTAAGGATGCCTTCCACAGAGCACAAGAGCTCTCAGTCCCCAGGTGTAAGAAATCAGGCAAGGAAGGGAAGAGACCAGCATGGCTGAATTGAGACCTGCTGCTCAAACTAAAGGGCAAGAGGGAACTGCACAGGCAGTGGAAGCAGGGACAAGTATCCTGGGAAGAGTATAGGGACGCTGCCCAGTTGTGTAGGGAAGGGGTCAGGAAGGCCAAGGCATGGCTGGAGCTGAATTTGTCAAACGATGTGAAGAATAACAAGAAGGGCTTCTACCGGTATATCAACCAGAAAAGGAAGGTTAAAGAAAGCGTGCCTCCCCTGATGAACAAAGATGGCGACCTAGTGTCAACAGACGAGGAGAAGGCTGAGGTACTCAACAGCTTTTTTGCCTCAGTCTTCACTGGCAACCTCTCTCCTCACCCCTCCCGAGTTGATGGACCACAAGATGGGGACCAGGGGGGTAAAGCCCCTCCCACTGTAAGGGAAGATCAGGTTCGTGACCACCTGAGGAACCTGAATATACATAAGTCTATGGGACCTGATGAGATGCATCCCAGAGTCCTGAGGGAGTTGGCTGATGTAGTTGCCAAGCCACTCTCCATGATATTTGAAAAGTCATGGCAGTCAGGTGAAGTCCCCCATGACTGGAAGAAGGGAAACATTGCACCCATTTTTAAAAAGGGTAGAAAGGAGGACCCTGGGAATTACCGACCTGTCAGCCTCACCTCTGTGCCTGGCAAGATCATGGAACAGATCCTCCTAGAAGCAATGCTAAAGCACATGGAGGACAGGGAGGTGATTCGAGACAGCCAGCATGGCTTCACCAAGGGCAAGTCCTGCCTGACTAACCTGGTGGCTTTCTATGATGGAGTAACTGCATCAGTGGACAAGGGAAAAGCAATGGATGTCATCTATCTGGACTTCCAAAAAGCCTTCGACACGGTCCCCCACAACATCCTTCTCTCTAAATTGGAGAGATATGGATTTGATGGGTGGACTGTTCGGTGGATAAGGAACTGGTTGGATGGTCGCAACCAGAGGGTAGTGGTCAACGGCTCGATGTCCAAATGGAGACTGGTAACAAGTGGTGTTCCTCAGGGGTCCGTACTGGGACCAGTGCTGTTTAATATTTTCATCAATGACATAGACAGCGAGATCGAGTGCACCCTCAGCAAGTTTGCAGATGACACCAAGCTGAGTGGTGCAGTTGACACGCCTGAGGGACGGGATGTCATCCAAAGGGACCTGGACAGGCTGGAGAGGTGGGCCTGTGCAAACCTCATGAGGTTCAACAAGGCCAAGTGCAAGGTCCTGCACCTGGGTCGGGGCAACCCCCGATATCAATACAGGCTGGGAGATGAGGGGATTGAGAGCAGCCCTGCGGAGAAGGACTTGGGGGTACTGGTGGAAGAAAAGCTGGACATGAGCCAACAGTGTGCGCTTGCAGCCCAGAAGGCCAACCGTATCCTGGGCTGCATCAAAAGAAGCGTGGCCAGCAGGTCGAGGGAGGTGATTCTGCCCCTCTACTCGGCTCTGGTGAGACCCCACCTGGAGTACTGCGTCCAGCTCTGGAGCCCTCAGCACAAGAAGGACATGGAGCTGTTGGAGCGGGTCCAGAAGAGGGCCACAAAAATGATCCGAGGGCTGGAGCACCTCTCCTACGAGGACAGGCTGAGAGAGTTGGGGCTGTTCAGCCTGGAGAAGAGAAGGCTGCGGGGAGACCTTATTGCAGCCTTTCAGTACTTAAAGGGGGCCTATAGGAAAGATGGGGGCAGTCTTTTTAGCAAGGCCTGTTGTGATAGGACAAGGACTAATGGTTGTAAACTAAAGGAGGGTAGATTTAGGCTAGATAAAAGGAAGAAATTTTTTTACAGTGAGGGTGGTTAAGCACTGGAACAGGTTGCCCAGAGAGGTAGTGGAGGCCCCATCCCTGGAAACATTCAAGGTCAGGTTGGACGGGGCTCTGAGCAACCTGATCTAGTTGAAGATGTACCTGCTCACTGCAGGGGGGTTGGACTAGATGACCTCTAAAGGTCCCTTCCAACCCAAAGCATTCTATGATTCTATGTTACACTGCAAATGCAATAGATCACAGCAAACTGTTTCTACCTGTTTGACCCTCCCGTAGAAATCTAACAGTTGCACTATAACCTAAAAATACAAGTTTGATGCCTCAAGAATTTTAAGTAAGAAAACTCAGCATATCACTCTGGGCAAAGGAAAGAACTTTTCCTAGATAGCTGTAAGTGCAACAACAAACATGAAACTGCTGCCCTGTTTTACTATGACCCAGTGCTTTCAACAACCACAGCTCCAAAAGCCAGAGGGGGCTTTCCACAAGCATAACTGAAGCTCGTTATTCTAAAAGAACGTTTTAAAATATCAACTTTGCAAAACCCATCTCAAAGAGCAATTCTGCTGACACCAATTTAGTGTTTTTACTTAGGAGACCAGTTTCTGAACACCACGACAAGTTTAAAAACTACATGCAAGTTTTATCGATCACCCAATCTGGGACTGTCCAGGTGCCGATCCAGTTCCATTATTAATGTACACTGATTATCCCATGTTGCTTTTTTTTTTGGGTTTTGCCAGTTATCTTGAGATAGAGTAACAACTCCTTGACTTCCGTGTATACTGAAATCCCCATCAGTTTTCACATGGAACTTAAAAAAACCAAAACCACCTCTATATGTTACCAAAAGAGCCTTTTGATAGAGGGGCAAAATCCCCCCATTAATCATTAAGTCTCTGTCCTGCTTCACTGGAGTAAAGCAATCTTAAATATATTTGTAATTGTGGCATCTTATCCATGACATTTAGATATGACTATTATCTTAAGACCTAATGGAAGAGTTACTCAATATTGCTAATATTACTGTTAATCACACAGAGGTCACACAATAACCATTGCATCCCAGGTAAGGCATAACACCAATACGTCTACAAACTCCAAAATTCTCAAGACTAACATCAGCCTAATTCAAGAAATGATTGCAACTAAAAAATCTCAAACTGAACTCTTTCTTCATTTAGGTTTGCTAAAAGGTCAATGCATCAAAAAAGCTCACCTGAGATAAGTCAATGAAATGATTTGCTTCAGCCATCACTTTTACACGGAAGTTTGTACCATCATCAGGACTCAGGGCATAACAGAATACCTAGAATATGATGCACCAAAAATTTAGTATCTGCAACAACATAACTTTGCTATAAAACATATGATATCGCAATTTTAAATTACATTAGCAAAATTACATCTAGTTTCATACAAATGACATTACATTTATTTGTGTGGCATTTACCAGCTGAGAAAGAAGTCCAAAAAAACCAAAAAGGGGGGCGGGGGGCATTGGGCATTTGACACATTTGCACCAGGTCCCAGTTTTACCTAGTTCTGGTGCTAGAGTATGGCACTGCATCTTGCACAAACATATATACAATGTTCTCATCAGTGCAAGGTAAAGTAATTTTAACAAATATATTTGCATAAGCATTAAATTCTCGAAGAACACCTTTTACAAGACACATTTCAATTTGTAATTAGCGAGAATCATAATTATGACTCAGGTTGTACAGACAAGCTAAGCCTTGGGGAAGCCTTTTTAACAGATTCTTTAAACAGTGACTAGTTCTCTCCAATTAAGAAACTGCAAAAGTATGAGAAACTCAAGGTTGACAGGTTATGTAAAGAGGCATCTTTAGCAAACCTAGCAGATACAGACACAGAACAAATAGAACCAACATGCAGAGAATTCATTATCTTGCAGGACAAAAGCATAGTTTTAGTAAAATAGTAGATAATTTCTATTTAGTATTTAAATTAAGCTCCATAGAGCTTTATAAATCCAGAACAAGAAAGACTGCCCTTTGTCTTGAGCTGATTCAAGGTTAAATGGTATATTCTCCCCAAACCCCATGTACTCAGACCGCCAATTTAATTGTTTCATGAAAAAACCTGCTTCATAGTCACACTTTCAATAACAATTCAAGCATGCAGCTTTGCCACAAGGATTTCAGACTACAAAGACTTCATGACCAGGAAAATGCAAGAAGGTTAAGGGAAAAAAGCCCAAAAACAAAACAAAGATTAATAAAAAACACTTTTGCAAGAAGGAAAGATTTACAACCCTTTACAAAGATAAGTAAATTCCCATGTCTTGGAAAACAGGAGCTCAAAGCCGAGGCAATTTAAACAGTCACAGGGCAAACAACATAACTGGGAATTAGTTCTATTTACAGCCTCAATCCCTTAACACAACACCCAAATAAATACAGATGCGACTGTCTTTAGCACTGCTAAAATGTACACGCTCCTTCTGGAGTAAGTGTAGTGTATCATTCCTTTTGAAAAAGCAGTAGTCAGATCAATCTGAAGTCCATGTTTGTGATTCAGGTATCCCAGAGAAAAATACATGCAAATAAACCAGCAACAGAGAGTGAACAAAAAACAGATGCATATCTGTAGATCAGAAGTAACCAGACAGTAGTAGCTTGATGTTGAAACACACGTACTCAACAGCAGCGTACGCTTAAAAGAAATTTTCCATGGGCCACAAATCCTACCTACAGTCATTCTAAGGACAGGTATCTAATTCACCTACCTTCTAAATAACACTTCATATTGGCAAAGGAGAATGACTCAGGCCTGAAGAACTCTTCAACCCATAAAAAAACCCACCCAAACCTAGAAACAAAAATTTGCCCTTCCCTTCCTTTACCTGCCTGCACCAAGAAAAAGAAAGTGCCATTTACAGCTGTATTTAAAGCTTTAAGCATGCCATTTATATTTTTACCTCAAATTTGTCTGGGTTATGCATGCCTGGGATTGACTGCATTAGGTGTGAGGTTGGATGGTTTCCAAAATCAGAGCTCACATAGCCAATGCGAAGTCGACCTTCACTGGCCTTCAAATCCTTGGGATGCTCATATGGTGGCTTGTGAAGAACATTAATCTGTCAAGAAAACATACACAACTGTTTATAAACTCAGGAACCAAAACCAAATGCTCAACAGAGGGACAAAAAACCCTCATGAGTTTGTAGAATCAGCCTTATCCCACATTCAAGTAAGTGGTCTGTGGGCATCTGTTGTTTCAAACCTGCATTGTATGTATCCCATTGGAGCCAAGTGTAATGTCCATAAGCTGTGTTACCAGATGTCATGTACCTACATTCAGCCAAATAAAGACAGACATCACTACTGCAAGCTGACATTTCAGTATTCCACCCCTGATTATTAAATATACTGATACCACACCACTATGACCAGGATGTTATCAAACTACAAGCCACTCATGACCAGAACAGTATTCCTGTGAAGCACCACAGCATGCTTTCTGTTCTTATGCGCACCATTTTCCCCAGACATCAGCTTGTAGCCACTACCACTGACAGGACGACCAGGCTATTAAGACAAGCCAGTTTGAAAGCTAAGTGTTATCTTATGAAGTTTGAGATCTTTACATTAGCTAACCAGACCCTTCCACTGTCTGACAGTTTATTTTCAATTATAATTGACAACCTGCTCAGGTAGTCTATCTCAATACTCACAAGTGCTAACAGCTATGACTCTCTGGTTGAAGAGAAAAAGAAGCTGCATCAAATTTTAGTTAAAGAATTTGCCATCAGCCACAGCTGCACTCCTGGCAGCTTGAGGTGCTGTGCAGTCTTGTGGAAATGGCACACCGTTAAGTAATTACAGCAAGAGAAGATATGTTTTTGGAAGAATCTATTCTACTGTACACAAAGTACTCCAAAACAGAATCACAATAAATACTTAAGTACTTCCTACTGTGACGCATCGCCCCTGTAACATTGCTGCCATCACCACTGAAGTGAGTGCACTTGGAAATCCCAGAGCCAAACACAAAGCTCACACGTTCCAGCAAGGATTCACTAGAGGCAAGGTCAGGTTCCAAGCGCTACAGATGCTGGAAAGGACCAGATTTTGAGGAATACTATCACACAGCTGCCTGGATCCATTTGACTGTCAGGGAAGAATAATTTACTCACTCTGCTTTTCCAAAACACCCCTCGCACGTACTTTGCAAAACTAGATGAGTAATACTACGTCCTATCTCTCTACAGGTCAGTGTCTCAGAAACCTTACAAAGGCCAATACTTACTATGCAAATATTAGATTTTCAGTAGGAACAGGCAAAACCACAAAGTACTTCACTCACAATTGGCCTGTATAAAACTTCCTACCTTGTCCAAACACAGATTTCCATGTCTCTCAGCAATAGCCTTCCTAAAACTGTGAGAAAGGGGATACAGCATGCTATGATGTGGGTGGACAGAAGGCAGTCTGTTTTTCTCCAGTTGATCAGCTACAATGCTAACCAGCTTCTTCATTCTTTCATCATAGTCTGTCCAGTCACAGACAATCTAGAAAAAGGAAAAATTAAAAGAATATTAGGACAACAGCTTCCTTTGATCTATATCAGATATTTCACAACTTGAGACTAATCCTTCTTCCAAAAATGGAAGCGAGAACTTCAGTAATTACTGTTGATGACTGTATAATAGTATCTTCTGGTTTAAGACTTAAGTCTACTCTTTACATTTAAATTAGCGATTGGTTTAGGTGAACAAGGTTAGCATTTGCTGCAGAGAAATCTTAAGAATTACAGTCAAAGCCTCATCTTCCTCACCTGCAAACAGTGGGCCAAGTTGCAGTAGGCATCTGGGAAATCAGGTTTCAGTTTCAGAGCAGTGCGGTAAGAGGCAATGGCTTCTGGTATATTCCCTGAATCCTGTGAAGACACAGAAATGAGTCAGCAGATAAAAATATATTCAGGGTAAGTACTCACAATGCCCCACCATACTCTTAAGAGTGAATCATGAGCATATGCCACCTTGTGAATAGAGGCCAGGTTGCTGTGAGCATCAGCAAAAGCCGGGTTTATCTGAATGGCACGGGTGTAGCACTGTAGAGCTCCTTGAACATCTTGCATCTCTTTCAAAGTATTTCCCATATTAGAATAAGCATCTGCAAATGTGGGGCTGATTCTGAGAAATAAAGATAATATATATCATGAATAATAAAAGCTCCTCCTCCATTGAGAAACTATACCCATACCCAGACTTTCTGGTTTGCAAAGCAACTATCCGAATTAAAATACACTACTGTAAGTCACTTGCTGTACAAATCTATGGCACTTTCCTGTTATGAAAGGCTGGGACTATTACAGATAGTATCCATTTACCTAATAGCCTCTTTGTAATGCATGAGAGCTTCCTGTAACTTTCCTTGCTGTTGCAGAACACTTGCTAAATTTGAATGTGCAGCAGCAAACTCTGGAAACACCTGGAAGAAAAAGAAGTAGAATCCGTCTCTCAAATGCCCCAAGTAGACCATATAAAAAAAAATTGCTTGTGCATTTTTTACTCTTCTTTTTATATTACTCAAGTCTCTGAGCAGACATTCCTCCACTTACAACCACAGAGGGGAAAAAACACCTATGTCATATTACACATTCCAACTTTAATTCCCCACCTTTCCCTCACCACATTCAGCTGTACCTCAAGAGCCTTCCGATAAAGACGGACAGCTTCCTCAATATTCCCCTGTTCCCGTTTGATGTTTGCTAGATTGTTGAGAGAATCTGCATGAGTGGGGCAAAGTCGAAGAGCTGTATTGTAGCATTCTTCTGCTTCTACCACCTTCAAAAAAAAGGAATACTGTTAATATGGAAATATTTGTTGTAACAGCACTGTTTATGAGAAGTCATTATCCAATCACTTTTAACAGGTTCAAGGTGGAGATTTCCTGAATTATTCTTCCTTATGACTATCTAAATGAGGGTAACATCCCATCTTAACAAAGCTGGTGACACCTGGTGTCCAAAATAAACATTCACTCTACTTTTAAAAATTTTAAAAAGGAAAAAAAGTACTCCTTACACTGCCTTTCTCCTTTAAGGCGTTGGCCAAGTTACAATAGGCATCGGGGAAGTGGGGTTGTAGTTCAATAGCCCTCCTGTAGGTGTCTATTGCTAGGTCTATTAGTCCTTGCTCATAATACACACAGGCAAGGTTGCCGTGTACAACTGCATGATTTGGACTCAAACTCAAGGCTCGTAGATAAGCTGCTACAGCTCTGTAACAAGAAAAAGGTGGTAAATAATCATCCACAGAGCAGCAATTATATTTACCTTGGTCATAAAAACGACCTACATAAAACAAACTTCAAGGGATATGAATTATTAACACACACAATCTGTCCTGTAAGATGTTACTGAAAATACAGAAGAGTACTGCCTGAACTAAAAACCCAATCAAGGGATGAATTATTATTATTTGTATTATTTTAAAGCTATGCTCAATTCTGTAGTGACTAGCAGACTAGAAGAAATACTTTGTAAAACAGGAATGTTCTCCTCCCACCTGATGCTGTACAGTGATCAACGTAAGTCTTCCGAGTCATCTACTTTTTTTAAACACTCTTCATTACTAGGATAAGCATGAGACCTTTGCTTCATTTTTTCCAGTTCATTATTCAATTGTAACAATATAAACAGTATCATATTATTATATGTCTTTATTCTCTCCACTAACCTAACACAAGCATCATGCTTTACTTATACTTCAAACTTCACTTTATTCAGAAGTGAGATCTTTAATTATATATTCCTATAGCACTGTATGACTGATGTATTCAAATCCAATTGCTAGAAAAATCACAACAGTATACATAGTAACTGAATTCTCAAAAAGGTGATGTAAAGTCTAAAACAATGAGGAAACATGCCCCTGTTTGGCCCATTAATTCATGGTTAAAACATAAATCACTGAGTGATTTACACTGTGTGCAATGCAACTAGTTAAAATAACTAACCTGTTCCCGGCAAGCTTTCACTAAATTTGGAGCCACAAACCACAGCTACCAGAAATTATAATCCAATTAACAGATGCAATATGGTACATTGCATATAAACAACACAGCCTGGATCTTCTTCCAGAAACAAAAGTAAGATTCACGTATCAGATTAGAGGTCTTAAAACAAGTTAGTTCAAAAAGACAGCAACAGTACTGCAACCCCATGATGCTGACAGATAACAAATACATAACATTCAATCACATGCTTAGCTGAATTTCAGCATTTCAGCTTGTCTCACATAGAAGGAAAATTTTAGAAGATACACACTTCTAGATCATGTCCTGAATCACATAATGAAAACCGAGAACTCAAGGGTTCACGCCTTTCTTGGACATCTTATCTTCACCCGTCCCCAGCCTGAATTTCAAATCTATCTTTATCAATACCTTCAGAAACTCTCATTTTTAACATTTTATTAAGTACAGGAAAGTAACATAAAGGAATACATCCCAGAGGAATCTTTTTTTTTTTTTTTTTTTTAAATTCCAGTAACCTGCTCTGTATGCATTTCAAAGCCATCTGCTTGCTTTGCAGAAGTCTCTGCTACACTGTCCAAAGAGATTTTTACATAAGGAACCTGATTTGTATCTTGATACATCTGACAGGCCACTGACCGAGTGACAGTACTTATCCACTTACCTGTCAAATATCCTTGCCTCCTTCAGGACATTTCCCAGATTGATGTAAGCATCCAGAAAATTTGGGTCAAGTGTTACAGCCTGAAAATATTTTTGAAGTAACAGTTTTGAGCATTAACACAAAAACATTCTCTATGAAACCTAGCTGGGTTTTTTGGGTTGGGGTTTTTTGGGGTTTTTTGTTTGTTTGTTTTTAAATTTGACAAACCCAATCGGTAAGCATCTAAGACTATCAATAACCTAGTAAGGAAGGAAAACTTAAGCCATCTAGATCAATCACAGAGCATCAAAGTTATTTATCTGTAGACACGACAGCATACACTACCTTCAAATTTATTCATTTGCTTACCTAGTCAGTTGCAACTACTGCAGAATAAAGAACATTTATTTCACATTAGGCTGATCATCACTTAACACTCCTGCCTACCGATGCTATGCTGCCTTTTATTTGTTTTTAGAGGACAAAACCCTAAAAAAACCTCATCCATCTCCTTTACCTACTGCAAAATAAGACAGCATTTTAGAACTTTAGCAACCCTGGAAAACAGAGACAGTTTCACAAGAGCGAGAAAAGAGCAAATGCATCGTTAAAAAAACCCAAACATTTTGACACCCTTCAAAACTAATAACATGCAAAAAACTTAAGAACCAATAAAGTTACAGAAGATGCAGTAACAAGCTACATGTGAGTATTTGACAGGCCACACTCTTACAGTATTTCTCATGGGAACTATTATTTCCAAATTAAATTACTTTATAATCTATCACTAACTAGACACAGATCCAAAAAACATCTCAAGCAGTTAAAATTATTTTTGTAGATCCTAAGTCATAAATATCAGGAAGAAACTGTCCACCACATCTTAAATCCCATTTTAGATCTTTAGAAACTTAAAAGATGAGTACAAACTGAATTAAGATACTAATGAGGAGGTATCAGACAACTAGTTAATGACAACAATCTAGAGAAGACTGAAGCAATAGTGGTGAAAAACCACCCTGGAAAAGAGGAATTAGTGTGTCACTTAAAATTGTTCTCCTCAGTTACTCAAAGGGCAGTAATACCTGAAACAAAATCACAACGAAAAATGATTTTAAGCAGAAAGTTGTTTCTCCCTCTCACACATGAAACACGCAAAACATTATTCCCATCAAATTAGATTTTTTTAAAAACTTATTCCGGAAAAGGACTGTAAAACAACTTAATGAATTTTCTTATATTTGACATACGTGTGAAGTCCTTAGGGCAATTCTAAACATATCTCTCTAGTGGCATACAGGCAGTCTGAAACATCAGGAAGTAAAAAGAACTATTAACACAGGCTGTTCACTTACAAGATCATCAGAAGTTCTCTGCTGATCAAAATATTTCTATCATCTACAAGCAGACAACTACATGTACATTAAAATCTAGCAGTGAACTTGACTGGCTTAGTTACCTTTTCAAAGTGATGAATTGCAAGCCAAATTTCTCCTTGGGCATTGAAAACACAGCCAAGATTACTCCAAGCCACTGCAAAGTTTGGTTGAGTCTCAATTGCTTTTAAGTAACAGGCCTTGTAACAGTTAAAGAAGAGAGATACAAGGGAAGGGGAATATTTGTAAAAAGAAAAAAAAATGAGAAAAAATAATTGTTAGTATCCCTTCTCTAACCAGCCAAAAGTGACCCTGCAGTATAGGCTAGCTTGCGCCAAAACTAATGCGCTGCAAACTGTTGTTGATCCTGCGCCAGCGCAAACCAAAACCCAGGTGCAAGCCCACCATTTTTCAGTTATGCTGATAACAAATTAACATGTCTTTAGACACCAGGTCACCACAGGAATCATCTTAGAAATAATTCAAGTAGTTCAGCGGAAATATCTGCCACCCTTAAGTGCATAAAACCCAAAAATTATTGTGTAAAAACAACTTCACTGTGAAATAAAATTATTAATTGTGAAATATTCTAAAACAGATAGAAATTACTTTAAAAAATCAGAAAAACTACTGAAAAAGATGAAGCCATTCTTTGGTTTTAGTTGGCCTTGTCAAGCAAGATGACACACCCAATCCATATCTTGTTTCCCAGTCTCTTCAAATACATTCAATCATCTGCAGCTTCAAAACCTCAAATGACAGGATTGCATGAAGGTTTAGGTCCCTGTAATGCAAGCGCAAAAAATCGCTGCGCATCCTAAACAGCACGGCGCCACGCTATCGCTGCGAACTGCTTTGCTATATTGATTGCCCCTAGGTCCAGTGAACGGCCAACCAGAATCATTAATCTACCAGACAGGCCCATACAGAAACTCGCATATTAAATTTGATGTCTGGACTCTAAATGCGTTACAACCCAATTTTATCCAAAAGGCTACAGCCTGGAGCTTGGGCAGTCACCCAATCAGAGATTAATCATCTAGTCAACCGTTCACGAGGGCTTAATCGCACGCAATGCGCGTTACCGCTGCGCAGCCTTTGCGCTACTGCAGGATCACAGCGCATCATCAGAAGAGCAGAATGCTGCAATCCAAACAAAGAAGAAAAAAGGAAAAAAATGAACAACCAGAAGAGTTAGAAGCTTTTACTATTAACTATCTCCAATTATTTCTTTAAAAAAATATTTTAATTTACTTTTACTTTATTTTTTTTTGAAAGAATTTGTGGCTAGTATAAAATATTCTTACATTACTTGCTTGTAATTAAATATTTTAAGCTGTTTCTGAAGCCACAAGACAGAAGATTCAGGCATGGAGGCAAATGGTTTTGCTGTGGCAGTTACAAACCCGTTACCATATTTCTCATCATGTGACTTTTCGGTGCGTTCCTTGCTGGAAGAGGAGGAGGAGGTGTGTGTCTGCCCTAGATCCAGGCCTCGAGCTCCCTTCAGCGAGGCACCTTACGCATGGAATAGGAGGTTTCACCCACCTGAAACCTTCTAAATACAATATCAGTGGTGAAAAACCAAAAACAAGAGAGAAAATAAAACAAGATCATTAGTAAGAGTTCAACAAAGCAATTGCATTTTTTTGGATATGTCTTAACACATGGGAATGAGGACAATCTCTCTGTAACAAGGGAGACATGCAGAAGGGAGAGGGTTAATCAGGGCAATTGCATACAGCAGGGACTTTTTTTTTTTTTTTGGAAGAAAGGCTCTGAAGTATCTACAAAGAAATTAAATTTTAGTTCAAACTGTAAGGAATCTGCTGGCTTGATCTTTCAAATGGACTGATAACCAAAGAAACACATTGCAATTTACTCAAGATGTTTTTCCTCGTTATGTTAAGTTCTCACAAAACGGAATAACACTTTCAAACTAGGTGTCTCCAGAGCTCTGAAACAAAGAAGTCAGCAACCTAAGGCAGGCGCAGTGTCTTGGCCTATACCAGTCACACTAAAGCTGCAGTGAAGTGCAATTCATGTTAGCTGTCCGCTTGGTGGGCTGAGAACCAAGTGTCTCAAAGACTGTTCAAACTCTAAATGCTGCTACAAAATATTTTCAACTTGGATCTGACCAAATCAATTAGGCTGCCCTAGGATGGTACGCACATCCAAGTTGTTAAGAGAAATCAAAAAAATATGAACTTTAAACCTGCATTCCCATTACCCCATAAAGATCATAACCCTCCCCAAATGGTGCTGCAGCCAAACAGACAGCTACGCTGTTCATACACTCCACTTTTTAGCATGCGCGTGGGGCTTGGAGTGAAAGACGTGGAGTCCAGAGTGTTTCCGATTTCTCCACACTCCTCACCCCTGCAGCGCGGACGCGTAAGGTGGCTTGTAACAAGACAACTTCTTTGTGCAATCCAAGTTTTAACATGCCAAGAATTTTAAACTTATCTTGGTGTTCGAATTCTCAGTTTAGGAAACACAAGACTGCTAGAAGCCACCTTTCCACTACAGCAAGTTTTCTTTCGATCAGTTCATTTCCCAAACAAACCAGCTTTGTCCTTCCGATTTCTTTATTTTGGGGGAGGGGAGAGGGAAGACATGAAGAAAAGATATTCGGGGGGTTCGCATACTGCAGCTATTGATCATTTACTAGCCTTTCTTCCACTATCAAGGGAAGGGAAAAGTTAAAAGAATAAAAATCTTCAAAAGCCAATATTACAAGGTAACATTTGGATAAGTTTCTTCTCCACTTACAAGCCACAAAGGACTTTAGAAGAGCAGCATTTTCAATAGCACCTGCATCGTACAGGGATCTCGAGCTAACCACAGGCTCTCTGCTTGGCACCAGCAGGCAAGCCTCAGATTTGAAGGACTGTTACTTATTTCCACATAAAAGCATGATGGAGCCCCTGCCCAATACTTCAGAATGGTATCAGATAGTCTAGTTCAGCAGAAAGGCTTGGTAGTGTTCCATTTCTTGACTTAAACCAACTTTTAAACATGGACATGCCATATCTTGCCCTGCAACTACTCTGGGGTGTTTCAGTGCCTTCAGTTTTCAGCAGTTTCTCAGACTGTCTGTAGATCAACGCAGATTTGAAGACTTGGTGCAAAGTTCAAGTTTTCAAAACACTGACGTTTACATGTATTCTACCCAACACCTACCTTGGCTTCTTCCAAGCGACCCAGGGCTTTGAGCAGGTTCCCCAGGTCACTACGAACACAGTACAAGTCCTGAAAAATCAAAGTCACACTATCAGCTTCACTACTTCAGATGCCCCAAAGGTCTTCACAGAGAACTTGCAAAGAAACACCCCAGTTTTAAATTCTTAATAAATACATCAAAAATGTAAATTATTTTTTTGACCTTACATTACAGCCAACAGATCTTACCGATTTTAGTACTGTAAAAATACAACCGTAAAGAAGTAGAAAGAAGTAATATTTCATATCATTCTTCTTTATACAGAAATAGAAAACTGAAGACAAATGCCCCTCCCAAGCAGCTTAAGTTCTTTTGCCACATACATTTGAACACCGCCCCCCCCCCGCCTTTTTTTTGTTAAAGCATCACTGCAGACCTGTATTCCTAACTTACACCATTGCCATTACGGCTTTTAAACAGATTATATATGGTGATTTTGCTTCCTGTATCCCCAAAGCAGTTTTTCTCCCTGTTTTTCCCCCTAACCCATCCATTTTCAACAGCCTTGCCGCATGTTCTTGTTCTTTCACTTGTTAACAACAGCACAGGCTGCAACTGTATTATCTAGCAGTAAAGACCACAAAGAACGGGAACATTTTTGCCAATGCTAACAAAAGAAGTTTCTAACCTAAACAAAACTCAACTCCTGTAAGAAAACACTCTCTTACAGTATTTCTAACCAGTGCATAAACTCCACTAGTCACACCACTTAGCAAGTTAGACAAGTTCACCTAGGCTGAAGAACACAGCAAAACGAGACTCTGAGCTCTTCTTGGACCAGATTTGCATTTGCTTTTCCAAAGGAAAAAGGATATATGCACACCAGACTGATGCTGCATTTTAAGTATTTTTTGACAAAACGTATGACCAAAAAGCAAGCAGATACCTTCATCATGCTGAGTAGTACTATACAAATTATTTGAGTACAATGCAAAATAAACAGAAGATAGCGGTTTGATACACTGTTTACTAAAAATGTCAATTCAAAACAGTTACAACAAAAATCCAAAACACCAGATCTATTTTATAGGAGTCACTTATAGACAGATACTGTTTCAACATATAAAACACAAAAATGATGCTTCTGTAAACCAGTCCACAGTTGAAACCTAACCACAGCAACTCTTACCACCATGAAATTTCTGACTTCATTATGAAGTAATACCTGATGATTTTTCAAGATCTCACATTCAAGTCTGAGCAGCAATTCTCTCACTGTAATAATACTGCCTTAAAGTACACGAAGCTAAATACGAGGTTATTCACCGAAACTTCTGACTTTGGGGAAAGAAAAAGAAAACCAGTTCCTTGCTTTTCTGTTATCTCAACAATACAGATCATAGAATCATAGAATGCTTTGGGTTGGAAGGGACCTTTAGAGGTCATCTAGTCCAACCCCCCTGCAGGGAGCAGGGACATCTTCAACTAGATCAGGTTGCTCAGAGCCCTGTCCAACCTGACCTTGAATGTTTCCAGGGATGGGGCCTCCACTACCTCTCTGGGCAACCTGTTCCAGTGCTTAACCACCCTCACTGTAAAAAAATTTCTTCCTTATAGCTAGCCTAAATCTACCCTCCTTTAGTTTAAAACCATTAGTCCTTGTCCTATCACAACAGGCCTTGCTAAAAAGACTGCCCCCATCTTTCCTACAGGCCCCCTTTAAGTACTGAAAGGCCGCAATAAGGTCTCCCCGCAGCCTTCTCTTCTCCAGGCTGAACAGCCCCAACTCTCTCAGCCTGTCCTCGTAGGAGAGGTGCTCCAGCCCTCGGATCATTGTTGTGG
>VYZW01023947.1:16949-29855 GCA_013401315.1 Balaeniceps rex
TGTTCATCAGGGGAGGCACGCTTTCTTTAACCTTCCTTTTCTGGTTGATATACCGGTAGAAGCCCTTCTTGTTATGCTTCGCATCCTTCGCCAAATTCAGCTCCAGCCATGCCTTGGCCTTCCTGACCCCTTCCCTACACAACCGGGCAGCGTCCCTATACTCTTCCCAGGATACCTGTCCCTGCTTCCACTGCCTGTGCAGTTCCCTCTTGCCCTTTAGTTTGACCAGCAGGTCGGCACCTTCCTTTTCTGGTTGATATACCGGTAGAAGCCCTTCTTGTTATGCTTCGCATCCTTCGCCAAATTCAGCTCCAGCCATGCCTTGGCCTTCCTGACCCCTTCCCTACACAACCGGGCAGCGTCCCTATACTCTTCCCAGGATACCTGTCCCTGCTTCCACTGCCTGTGCAGTTCCCTCTTGCCCTTTAGTTTGACCAGCAGGTCTCAATTCAGCCATGCTGGTCTCTTCCCTTCCTTGCCTGATTTCCTACACCTGGGGACTGAGAGCTCTTGTGCTCTATGGAAGGCATCCTTAAAGATCTGCCAGCTTTGCTCCGTTCCCTTGTCCCTGAGGACCGTTTCCCAGGGTGTCCTTCTGACTAACTCCTTGAAAGTATAAGATAAGTATACAACCAGTAGCCCTTACTGTATTGCAATACAAAACATTTTGTGACAGAAGTCTTTCAAAAATCCTTAAGAAAAGTATTAAGTAGATCATTAAGTTTATGGTGTACAGGTTAGAGGGAAAGGTTATCACTTGTTCATTCTTTGAAGCCTGCTATTGGTGTGTCCTGGGACAGTAGTAAAGTATGGAGTTCTTCTATAAAATAGTGTGTTACTTACAGGGTTGTACTGAAGGGCAGACACATATGCCTGTACTGCTCCTTCCATATCACCTGCAGCTACCAGTGCAGCAGCCAAATTAATATATCCATCAATGAAATCTGGTTTGAGGCGTAGTGCATGTCTATAATGTTCAATTGCTTCTTGTAGCTGTCCACGTTCCTTGTACACATTGCCTAGATTTGAGTAGGCTTCGGCCAACAGTGGATTCTGTTTAATAGCCAAAGTGCTGAAGTGAGCAGACCTGGAGAAAATTAGCAAAGTTAGGAAAAAAAAAACCACCACCACACTCCACCCTTGACTTTCAGTGTTTGCCTGTTTACCTAGTTACTTAATGAACATTCATGCTTAAGTGAGCCAAACATACAGCCAACAAATCTGGACTTACAGAGCTGTCTTGTATGTTTAGCTTCTCCTAGCTTAAACTATCATTTCCCCCATTCCTATTTTAGATTCTACTGAAGAAAGACAACTGTCATTTACCATCAGTAGGGTTCAAGTCGCCTCATCAAACCTGAACTCAACGCACTTGGAGAAAACACAACAGAAATCCTGTCAAGTCTCTTCCAACATTTGTATGCTTTAAGTAACGTTCCACTCATTTTCAAGAAGCAGGGCATAGCTGAGACATGTAGATGTAAAATTCTGTGGTATCCTCCCCCATTTTATTTTCCTATATCTGAACTGTTATTACAACTTCATTCAGAAGCCTATATAAAATAAATCCCAGTCAAAAGTTCTTACTTCCTTCGCCAGCACACGCAGATTTACAGCTAGAGTAAGTAAATTTCAAAATGCTTGAGGCACAGAAAGCAAGATCAGGAACAGGCAAGCAGAAAGAATATAAAAACAAATTTCAGATGACAAAGTCCTTAACTAATCATGCCATTTTGCAGCAAACAATCAGTCTTGCAACTTAAAAAAAAAACAAACCCACAAACCCCCACACTGCAGATGGAATAAGTAAACAAGTTTTTTTTTTTTCCCACATGTAAATACCTCCAGTACACACAAGTGTGGCTGACACTCTGATATTAATGTGTACAATATTAAAATAGCATGAGAATAATAATAGCAAGACCTGTTGTTTGTTGTAAAGCTAGCGATTCCAATTTGTATTTCTCTTACCCTAACAAAATTCAAAAAGGAAGAACATTATTTTTGACCAGTCCTTACTGCTGCCATGACGTTAGTCCGTATTTGTGTTCAGTGATAAAAAAAGAAATCAACGTTAGAACAGAACTTTTGTCAGCTATGCTCAGTACTATTAGAGGTGCAAACTATAAAGAAAGCTTGACAGAACACCTCAAGTCTCCTACCTGTCCAATCTGCGACACTGGAAGTGAATGGACGATAGTAATAAAAGCACACCAGTATTATCAGGCTCTTGTCTCCAAAGCTGCATGCAGTGTCTCTCTGCTGCTTCAAAGTCTCCTGCCTGATACTCACGATGAGCCAACTCCGCTAACCCTTGGAAGGAAAGCATACGTTTCGTTGGTTCTGGAGAATCACCAAAACATTTAAGGGGGGAAAACAAAAAGTTAGATAATGGGAACAAAAAAACCCAACAAAACAAAACCATGTGAAAAAAACTGTACACAACTGAAGGATGAAAATGTTTTAAGTTACATAAAACACTACAGCACGTGGCAGTTTGCACTCTCAGATCTTCATACCCCAACCTATTACTACGATATTTCTAACATTATCTGTACAAGTCCATGACTTCATCAGCTAATAATAGGAAACATGTAATGACTGGGAGTATTTGTAGTCAATCATTTTCCATTAACCTGAAATATATTTCAAGAGATTCCTGACATGGTATTTTACTTTGGTTCATAACAGTAGAAGTGCTGCTAACAGAACAATGACTCTCCTCACTCTCCCCCAAGACTGTAAATCTTATGCTTTGTAGTATCATAAACAAGTTCTAAAAACTTAGTAGGGAAATGAAGGACAGCAGACAAAGACTTCAAAGGACTTGAAAAAAAGAAAGTTTTGCTGTGCCAGTAGCGAAAGCCCTTTAAAAAAAAACAAAAACAAAACCAAAAAACAACACCCAAGCTGATGTGTTGATGTGTAACATTCCTTGAATCCTCTACACTCCTACATTCTCTATAATGAGTAAAAAATTCCTTGTAGAAAAAAAAATTGGCCTTGGAACAATATCTGATGAGAGACAAACACACACTTCAGTGATTATGCAACTGGCCTACAGAAGGAACCATTAAACAGACCGGGTACAGGAAAGGAGTTACTGCTTCTGGAGGCTTAGCTGGAATGGGAGTGACAAAATGGTTTTAGTATTTAAGATACAATTGCGGCGAACAAAATACTTAAATAAAACACCACCTATTTTAGACAAAACATCATAAGTGTGGAAAGTAAAATTTCTTACAAAGCACAGTTCTGTATTAAAATATAGACAGGTGCAGCTTAGAAAAAATCACAACCATTCATTCTAGAAAAGAAGTGCTGGCCTTCAAATTCTGACTTTATACCAATAACTCTTAGTATTAAAAGGTTTGGTTACTGCAAGTATCTCTTATTTTTCCTCCTGAAGGCCCGTATTTCCAGTACTCTCCAGTTACTTAATTCCATTCATGAAACACTTCCCACCTGGACCTACCAAGTTTTACAATTTTGAATTTAAATGAAACAGATAAATTTTGAATTTAAATGAAACAGATAAATCCTTCTAATACAAGGAAGCACCTCAATATCTGAGTACACATACTTTTGCAGTTAGGTACTGCAAAAATCCTCTGAGACTTTAATTCTTCTGAGAGAACTTTAAAGACAGCAAAATAATCACAAAAGGTAAGTACAGAGTTACTACCTAGTGTTTACTTTATGAAATTGGGATTGATGTAAATTATTTAAATTATTTTCAAAGTTGTTTTTTTAGCACTAGCAGGTTTTGAAGATAAGACTGCAAACGCTACATGATGTAACTAAAGTTATTTTTCCAGATAGTATAGTCTCTGTCAGTGCTAAAAACTTTAACTGTTTCACAGTAAGTTGGAGCTAGCAAAGCTACTCACTTTCAGATACTTGACAAATTACTAACCAAGTTATCTTCATCCAGATTAGATTCCTGTTTTCTAGGAGCCTAGCTTAATAGTTTTCCAAACTCTGACTAAGGGAAAAGTGGACTTCAGTACCTGGTTAAAGCTACCGGCAATAAACAGATAAAACTGTTATTTAACATGAGAATGACAGCACCACTTATGAAAGTCCAAGGTGCTGACAGTAATGATGATACTGGAGTACCAACACACTGTTCCTCACTCCCTCCTGCTGTTAACAGCCACACAGATTTAGCCCCTCTGGCAGTCACGAGTATTTTCAAGTTCTGCTGATGGCACAAACACAGGGAAGCTGAACAGAGGAAGAGCATGTCCCATGGACTGAGTACTTTCTTCTTCAAATAAATTTCAATGGTGTAATTAAATTTCAAAGCTAAAGCAAAAAAAATCCCAGAAGCTTAGATTTACATTCTTATGATCACTTGGAAAGAAGCTTCCAACTGTTATCTAAATGCTACGTTTTGCCTACTTCAGCAGAAAGTGAAACTGAAGTTGCAACTCCCAGGGCAAGAGAGAAGGCGAGATGCAGAAATACTGTATTTAACACCTGGGAATAAGAATTGCTAACAAAAGCAACAAAATAAGTGAAATACTGAAATTTTCTTTCATTCATCAAATCTCTTCAAAAAACAAACCCCCCCAGAAGAGATAAAGCAAACTAATCACTCAGCGTAAAACAGCCAGTAATCCACCTCCAAACAAGTATTTTAGCAACGATCCTCGAGAACTTTATTGAAAGGTAGGAAGTCAACAGCTATATCAAAGTTCAAAATGAGCTAAACTTTTCTTCCAGCCAACTTTCTGTTAAAAAGAATCCGTAAGACAGCCATCAATGGTTTCTCACTGAATCCATTTCCAAAGAAAATAACTGTAGCGAAGAGTCACAGCCAGAAGAATCCCTTATCAAGTCTTGCATATGTGAATTCATGTACCTAGGCTAACTTGTGCCACCTGCTTTGACTATGACCTTAGAAAAGCCTAGCACGTGCTATGAGAACCACCTTTCCTGAGACTTCTACAGGTAGAATACAAGCAAAATAAAAACCCACACAGAACTATCACAAATGTACCCAAGGCCATTTTTTTTTGCCAGAAATAACATCCTAAGCACTTACCATACTCAACCTTACATTTAGATAAAATCTAGGCCCAGACAAGACCAGTCGCCAACCTCTATCTGGGAGGTGGTGGTGGTGACAAGGAGCACAGGACTCTCCCCAAGCGTGCACATGTTCTTTTCAAGGCTGCAAGAGGATGCTGCAGCCTCACTGACTAGACACGCAGTTCTAGCTGAGGAGCAACAAAATACCATATTGCAGCACTTAGCCTCTTCATCTCCACTTCTGTATTACTACCATCTCCCTTTACATGCCAAACTCTGCATTGCTATCCCATCTCTTTCTCCATAGATCCTATTTTTTCCCTACTTTTCCCAGACATCGTTTCAGCTTTATAGACTCTTCCTCCCCTCTCGTTACCAAAACACCCAAAAATCTGGGGGATAAAGCTGTGTTGTCCTTTCATCCTTTCAGTAAGCAGAATACTTCTTTTTCTTGCTCTACAGGGAAAATGAGATTTCTCCTTTTCTCTCCCCCATCCCTCAAGTTCTGGATCTGTAAACTAAACATAGGACAGGATCTTTCTTAGCCAGAGCACGCTATCTTACTATCCATAAAGCTCTGTACTTCTCGGCTATACCATAGAAGACCTGCTCCTTAAGTGTAGCAAGCGATTCTGGACCAGTCAACGTACGTTTTGGGTCAGGTTTTTACCCTCCTTCATCCTCGACAAAAACGCAGTCACCTGATAGTCAGATAAATACAGCAATAAGACAGCACCGCACTAACTAATCGCGCCATGCTTCTCCAGGAGCGGCTCGCAGGCTGCGGCCGGGCAGCGTCGACAGGAGCCCGCCGAGGGACGAGCCCGGGCCCATCGGCACCCCGAGGTGAAAGGAGACAAGCACAAAGGCAGCAGGGGCCGTGCCGGGAGCCACCGCCTCGCCCAGGCCGCCGCTTCTGGAAAGTTCCGCCGGGGGCGCCGCGCTCGGGCCTAGGCAGGCGCGCCCCCGGGGGGCGCAGGCCGCTGAGCGGTCCCGGGCGAGGGCAGGGACCGGCCTCCACAGGGCTGCGGCGCTGCTGGCCCTCGGCGCGCCCGTCCCCGCGCGGCAGGCCACGGTACCTGTGCTGTCAGCCACGTTCCCCACGGAGGTCGCCATCGGGAAATAGGGCCGGTGAGGCTCTGGTGGAGGCAGCAGAAGGGCCGCGGGTGCGGAGAGGCCCACTCGGCTGAAGCGGGCGGCGCAGGACCGAGCTGCCCACCGTCCCGGCGCGCTGAGGCGGCAGCTCCCGAAATGGCGGTGGCGGAAGCACCAAGTTTCGAATGGCTGCTGCCGGAACTAGCTCGCCCCAGCAAGTAGTCCGGGAGGAGCCAGTCCAAGGACCCCTATAGAGCCCCTGTGCGGCGGATGGACCCCTACCGGAACTTCCTCCGTCTCCTTCCGCCAAGGCCGCCCTACAGCAGACAGGGCTTACACCTAGCGCATCCGGTATCCTTCCGCGCAAAGCCATTGCGACAAACTCAGCGGAATTGCGCGTGCGCAACCGCCCTCCCTCGTGCGGGCCCCCCCCCGCACGTGGCGCCCGCGGTACGTCCGGGTGCTGGCGCCGCGGAGCCTGCCGGGAAACGCAAGGCCGGGGCGAGCGGGGAGTGCCGGGCCCAGCCCACGGCACCTGCGCTCCCCGGGCAGCCCCACCGGGGCGCCGAGAAACGGCAATGAAAGCAGCGCGTCTTTAAACCTTCTCGAGTTTTATTTACATGAACTCAGTTGGCGATACAGCAGAATTTCATACAGAAGGCCAAGGTCTGCACATGCTTTCACGGTGACTGAAAATGAGGAATCTCCTGTGAATAATGAGCCTTCCTAAAGACTCAAATTACCAATTTCTTATTTCTGGGACTAACTGCAACTTTAAAAAAAAAATAGGGCAGCTGTTTACTGAAGTATTCGAAGTAGTTAGGCAATTATTAAAACCAGTCTGGGGTAACACTTCAGACACTGCGTTCATGCTGTGGTCTCAAGAGGAAAACCTTCCCTTTATGAAATGAAAATTGCTTTATTGTTGTATATCAACAGCAGGTATTTTATTCTGAGCAAGCATTTTTTTCCTGACAGACATGCATGTATCCAACAGGCCAGTATTTATGAGAAATTATGTCTATACATAGAAATCTTCATCTGGATTCTGGAACTAGTACAGGCTACAACCACCCAAAACATCAGCAGGGCATGCTTGTCTAAAGCTTGTTTTTCACCATTTACTCAGTCACATTCCATGTTTTATAACTGATTAAAATATTATATTAAAAAAAAATTACTTCCTCGTAACACAGTCCACACTACACTGTTCTTATACCAAACCGGGACAAGAGAAACTCAGGAGCCAAGAGTAGCCCAGGATGACCATCATCTCAGGAAAGGGCATTTATTCATCTGAGTCCAGGTCACTGTCTCCTGCAATGGAATGAAAGTCCTCACTGTCTTCCTCATCCTCAGACAGATGGACCTGACTTAATACGCTTGGCCCACAGCGCTGCTGTTCTTCCTCTTCCTCCTCTTCTGAGATCTCATACCCTCCAATACTGCTGAAACTCGTATCTCTTGTGTTGGATTTTGGGTCTGGTTCTTCATAGCTGCCATAACTAGAAGAAAGAAGATACTCTTGCTATACCATCATTTCAAATCAGCTGCTGATACCGACAATTCTGTATTTAACTCCCTTAAAAGGTCCCTGGCTTGAAGTCCTTGTGGAACACTCAGAACCACTGTGCGCTTCAATTCTATCAATGGCCAGCTTTTTAAAATAAGAAAATGGTTCTCCTGTTGAAACAATCATCTACCAGCATCCTCATCCCACTCTGATACACTCAGGGCAGGAAAAACAGATCACTCCAACACCTTCCTTCTGTCACCTTTACTGCAGACAGAAAGGCAGACAGCCCATTCTCATCATCTTCTCTAGCATTTTCTGTTGACTATTGTCAAGATACTGGGCTGGACCGACCATTTGCCTGACCCAGCACAGCTACCTGTATGATAATTTATTAGGCAAATATCAGTAATAGCATTAAGGGACTGAATTCCATGAGTAGAAAAAGAACAGAGAATCTAATGCTAATACTCCACAGAATGGCCAGAGAAGGAAGAGTAGGTCACAAGTGAATGTGAAAAAATAAAGCTGATAATTGCTGTACTGGTCATTTTCTAAGAATGGAACTCCTTCCAAAATACAGAATATGCATATTCCTATTCTTTTGGACTTCAACTAAGCAGTTTCATTTCAAATAAGGAAATGCTTATTCTTAGAGGAAAACAAAAACAAAACAAAACCAAAAAACATTAAGTTAATCAGCTAAATCATCTCTAAACTTCAAAGGCATCTTGTAGTTTCCGAGACAACCTATAAGAACCTTTATTTGTCCTGCCAAAACCCAGGAAATCCTCTAACTTACAAGAAAGAACTTTTTTTAAATTTAACTAACATTTTTATTAGTGAAAAATCTAACAGCATAACCAAGTTTCTGTCAATACGAAGTAAATTGCAATTATGGTAATTATGGTTGCAACACTAAAAACAGTGACAAAATAACTTAAAAGAAAAATCATGAGATATTCTTCAGTTTTTTATGATAAACACTTCAGAAATCTTTAAGAGAAAGGATTTGGTTTTGAAGAATTATTTTAACAAAATTCTCAGCTCTAATTACCTGATATTACTGTCCTCCATAACATGAGATGTCTCCCCACCATCTCCTTCATAAGACATCATGCTTTCTTCATTGTCCATGCCCATTCGTGTGTTCTCTTGAAGAACATGAGGTTGTTTAGGTCTCACTGCATTGGGCTCCACATCTGAGTCACTGCCACTCTCACTCAGTTGGATAGCTGCGTAATAAACAAACATTTGGTCACAAATCAACAGTTTCGTTCTGTCAATTACATACCCATTGTCTTTGTTTAAAGGCTACAATATTGATTGTAAGGAATGTATAAAGTAGTGTCTCCACAAGGTAGCAGAAAGGGTATCTGGGAGGTGATACCACTTACTAAGTACCCAATTCTGATGTTATTCAAAAGCAATGTCATTACCACCATTACTCAAAAAGGCCTTATTTGCTTTTGTACTCTGAATAATTCCCCCCTAATAATTTTCAGAAGCCATTGCTAAATACCACTATAAGCTTTTCTGCATGGCAAGTTTTTTAGTAAAACATGGAAACAATCCGAAGAACCTCCAGACACCTCTTCCACTTCTCGGTAACATTGACCACACTGTTTCATATCAAAATAAATGTGCTTTTACTAAACTGCCCATTCCTGGCTCTGCACACCAAATCATAGTTCCAGTCTTTTCAGAACCATTTGCAGTTTCACTTTATGAAATACAATTGACCAGATCTTGTCTTAACCATGCTTTCTTTTATGTCCGTACTTACAGCACTCCTGTTCCACTTTGTTTTCAGTTCCATTTATGTTCATCCAGTTTTCTCATCCTGCCCTTTGGTCTCTCTTCCTTTTTGACTACTAGACCACCTGGCCTACATATCCCAATTACGCTCTATGCTCTCTACTGCATGTTTTTGTGATGAAAGCATGAGAAGATTAGCTGGGTTTGTGAACAACCAGTTCCTATTCAACCTTTTATAAAAAAGGACACCTACATGAGAAAGGATTATCTCCCTCTTCATCACTCCCATCATCATCATCCTCTCCATCCGACATGAGCAAATCTTCATAGAGGACACTGGCCTGGGGCTGCTGGGCTGATCCTTCTTCTTCATCAGCAAGGTCACCATCTGCATCTTCAACTTCCTAGGTCATACAGAACAGGGATAGTGAAGATCAAACAACATATAAACTACTGCTGCCATTTCCAGCATATGCCTATTATTTATCACACTGTTCATTCTGAAGTATTCACTCATTTCATAAGGCTAACATTTTAAAACTACATTTAAGAGTCTAGCTATTGCTACAAATACTTCTGTCTTTCAGGGTGGCAGACACAGCAGGCAAACCTTATATTATGGAGACTTCTGCCACAAGTATGCAAGTCAATACGTAGACTCTGGCTGGGATTTCTGTAAATATACTCACTGGGGCTGGAGTCTTAGGTTTTCCATCATCATCCTCATCAAACCCTTCAATGTCTACGTCAGAGTCTTCCTCGCCCAGCCTACCTCGCCCCTGGCGCATCTGAATGGGGAACACAAATAGCAATACCATTGAGGAAGGCACTACTGGACATAAACCAAAGGGTATGACCGACATCTGGACCACAATGATGGGTGCGGGAGTATGGGGGGAAGACAAAAAGAAAAATATATGTATATCACTCTCACAGCAAGAATCCTTTCTCTCTTTATTCCGAGATCAGACAGCACACAGTCTCCATACACTTTTATCCTGATGTGCTCATCCTTGAAAAGGGAATCTCCAACCCTACAGCACCAGAGTTCTTTGTTTACCTAGCTATTTCTGGAAAATACCACTAGATTCTAAAAAGTGCTTGTTTTCACAAAATATTTTAAAAGCAGATAGCAGTTTCCAACAAATCTTCTCCTGCCCTTCTCTCTCCTATTCTTCCCTCAGTCACCATGAGTCCAAGGTGGAGACGATATGCAGATACTGTCCCAAAGACTATAAATTGAAAGTCTATAGAAAGCTTGAAGACTTCCAAATCTAGAAGGCATTCTCAAGGCTACAGACAGCCACAATACTAGACGGAACTATTCATATTCAATCTTTTTGTCTGGATCCCTCAGAATAGCTCTCACTACTCTTTCTAGTACCACCTTCAGACTCGTGGCCCTCCTCACCTTCTTCCTCCTCCTGGTAATTTATTTTCATGGTCATATTCTGCATCTCTTCCTGCTATTCCCTCTCCTCCAAGAATTTTTTTTTTGTTTAATACAGAATAAAGACTAAGAAAAAATACTCTGTGGTAACTGTAACAAGTTCATTTATAATGATTTAATACCTTTAACCTGTCTGCTTTTTTTCTCTTTTACAACTGTAAGGTATCTGCAGTGGCAAGCATCTCCTCCTAGGTGTTTGTACAGCTTCTAATCGTCACTGGATGCAACCATAATAATCTAATTATCATCTTCCAAATCTGTAGAATATACTTCACCATTTCCCTACTCAGAATCAACAAGGGATTGCATATTAACCCTTTGTAGCATGAGTCACCAGATTTCTACTCCCAGAAGTAGTGAAGCAAACAAATATCTGGCCTTAGGCAGATTCTTTTGCAGCTTTTAATTCTCTAGTCTTTGTTTTGCAGTGTCTCAATTCCCAGTGCTCTTTGAATTTTTCCTTTTCCCTCAGAGCAGTCAAAATGAAGAAAATTGCATAACTTTTGAAATGGATTCCCCTCTCTGCATGGGAAACCTGCTAATCTTTGTCACCTGTTTCCTACAAAGTAATTGCCTCCTTTCAGTAATTTGCTTATACAACCCAACTCTCCAACCACATGAAAAAATGGAGGATTCTGACCTGAGTTCCTCGCTTCTCTGGAGTAGTGATGGGAGTGTCCATAGCAGACAAATTGCTCTCATCTTGATAGACTGAAGCATCATGTGACATACTGAGGGAAGTGTTGGTATCATACAAATCAGGTGGCTAAAGTATATGTGGAAACAGGAGACATAACATTCTCAGGCACTGAACTGAGACTAGAACAGTATCTTGAGAGGCAAGACTGGGATTTCAGGGCTAAATGCAAAAATGCATTTTTTGGCACGGTGTTTATATTATTAAACACTGTTTCATCAAAATAAGCTATTTATTCTTAAAGAACAAACATGGTAAAATGCAATGGCTCACAACCTCAGGTTTGAACTTTGCCAAATAGCAGATTTTAAAATAGAAGTCAGTACTTCTATGCAGTGCAATCCTACAGAGGCCAAAACCATAAATAGACTCCAAAAGGATTAGATAGATTTATAGAGAATAGGTGTCTCTGCAGCTCATAAATACAATGGTCCAGATGCAACACCAGTTTAAGGTGCCTGAACAGCCAATTGCCAGAAGCAGAGAGGCTTCACTATAAGAAGAATCACTGTATGTTTGCATCCACTTACTTCTGGTCCCTGCCAGAGACAGAATACTCAACTACTTCAACCTTTGGTTTGACTCAGCATGGCCCTTTTAATTTCCAATCCTACAATGGAAATGGTGTTGCAACCACAAATGCTGCTATCAGAACTGGAAAAAGTCTATCACATATGAAATAGCAAAGCTTCAACTTTCAATCAATTCTATGTAAATCACTGTCTCAAGAGTCCCTAAAGCTGACAAAAGCAATAAAAAAGGGGGGTTTGGATGAAGTGTTCCAAAAGCCAATCTGTGGTCTGCATGCCATTTGACCTCTGAGGAGTTAATGAGGAACTACATATTAGGATTTTCATAAAATGCCCTTATAATACACAGTTTATATATCATGACAATTCTGAAAGTGTTAAGAGCAATACCATTTAAGTTAGGCAAAACAGGCTTCCTAAGAATTTAAACAGACATATAAACCACAGACAGCTCTCCATTGGCTGTATTTGCTTTTTATATCCTGGACTCCAACTCCTGAAGACACATATGGGGAGATATATATTAGTCATCACAATTGCATTTGAAATAGAGGGAACTACAGGCAAGCAACCATCACCAGACCTGCCATCTGTGACAAGTTTGGGAGAGCGGGAAGCTGGAGTGTACCTCCAGCCAAGAAGCAGAGNAAAGGAGCAGACAACTAATACGCAGTTCACTGTTTAGGCCTCTTTTCCTCTCTCCTGATCACCAACTTGGAAAAAAACCAGAACAGATAATGCTACTCTTGGGAAGGAAACCATGAGATAGAGAGAATGACATTTTTGTCCCTCATTCTGTGAAGTACTGGGATCATCCTTGATTCCA
>VYZW01023948.1:1329-24861 GCA_013401315.1 Balaeniceps rex
TTCCATTTGTGATTCATAATCATTGAGAAGAAATGGATTTAAACATATTTTAAAGTTGTGACATGAGTTACGCATTAAACAATTTGTATGGGGGAGCCTGCATCAATGAGTATACACAACAACTCTGCTTTCCACATCATTTTTGCAAACAGCTGTTTCTAGAAAATATATTTAAAAGGTTCCTAATATTGTCAAAGTGATTTTTTGTTTTTGTTTGTTTGTTTTTTTTTTTTAATTTTAGTAGGAATTCACTTTTTGTGAATATTCTTCTGCAATATTCACCCGTCTTTGCTCCAGTCCTTCTACAGTAGTAATATAAATAGTATGAGCATCACATTTTGAATCAGGATCAAAGAAGAACAAAGGCAGCATTTAGCTCTGGTGGAAGGAGTTTATTTCATCATAGTACTACTATTTCAAGGACTGAACAATTGACAATGAACAGTGCCCTATAATCAGATGTTGATATCAGACTGTTCATCATGGAATAAATATATCGGTTAGAAAATCACACATCTGTATTTGTTTTGGTAGACTTTAAATCATTACAGTTATCAAACTGAGAGTTGTTTGTGCATTTCTTTAAGCCCGTTGAAGGTATCCAAGCAGAATACCGTGAAATTGCATATTGTCCTTAATGAAATTTGGAGCTTTTCACATCTGATGTAAATAATAGTAAAAGTAAATAACTTAATTAATTTGCTATTGATGTTTTATTCATTTTGTCTGAAGAGGTAAGCTAGCCATGGGCAGGGGAGAGGGACCATATGAGTGTGGAGAAACTTGGGGACATGTGAATAAAGTGGTGACTGTGTTAATAAAATTCAGGGCTGTTCAAATACAATGGGCTGTTTGCCAATTACTATGAAAGGTAGAATTGGCTGAAAACCAGTACCAATTAGTGAAAGATGATGATGAGGATTATAAGGTTCTCTGAGATCCAATGTAGAATGTACTGGTTTACCCTTTCCTGTGAAAAAGTCTGAGACAGATTTCTCTTTCTGCCCTCCAGAGCCATCTGTATACTATATGAAATATCAGAAACAAAATTTCAGGTTTCTAATTTGTCTGATTTAGGGTAAAGACTTAATTTTGGAATCTCCTACAAGTTAGATTATATACCTACAAGTATTCCTATTATACAGAGTAATTTTTTCACTCCTTGGTCCAATAACTAAATGAAATTGCTCTACTTCATGAAATTAACATTATTGTATTTTCATTCAATTTTTTATTTGTCCAATAAATAAAATCAATCATCCTAGAGACATGTTGCAATATCTTAGAATGCCAAATGCATCCTTAGCCATTCCTCTCTACTCTTAGCCATACGTTTTGCCCCCTAGAAAATAAGGACTAAGTTGAGCAGATCACTCCTGCTGTCAAAGGTTTGCATTTTGCTTGTAAATTTTCTTGCCTCCACTTGTCTTAAACAAACTAATCACAAGATCACCTAAGCCCTATATTTGTTTGAGTACTGGCACAAGGATGGTATTCTTAACTATTCATTTCCATAGTTCAACTCAGCAGATTTTATAAGAAAGGAAGAAAAAAGTGAAATTGTCACATAAGAATCTTATCTATCCTTTTTGTTAAAAACACCCCTTTCTTTCTTTCTTTGTCTCTCTCTCTTTTTTTCCCTTTTTGGGGGGGGCTTTGGCTTTGCTTCTGAGAGTTGTTTAAACTGAAGTTCAACACAATCACAACTTTCTTTAAACACGCATGTATTTTTAAGAGTCTTCTAAAGTAGAGGAGATTATTTAAATGGAGCCTAGTACTAAAATGAAGTTTATAGCTCAAGTATCTGATATTAAAATACATCCATTTAAGATGGGTGGAACCAGTTAAGAAAAGTTGCGATACCTTCATTTTGGATCTAATGTCAGGTCAGTCATTTTGATTACTCTGCACATCATCTTCTTCAAGATTTCTTGAATGTTGTCATTTCTATAAGTACGCTGCAGCTGTCAATATATACTTCAGAGAAGATACCACAATGCAAATTGGATGAAGGTTTAATACTGGCTGCAACTGTCATATTTTACATAGCTGTAAAACCAGAATTTCTCCTGTGCCTGGAATAGTTGCATTTAAAATAGATAGGAGTAGAGGCTGTCAGGTCCCTATCAAAATTTCCTCAACACTTTGGAGAGTAAGTTTCAGAGGTCTGTTTTCAAAACTATTTCTAGTTTCTGGTCTAAACTCAAAATGTTTGCAAACCCTCAGTGTTCAGCCAGCCCTCCTCTAATAAAATTTCTTGATTTTTTTAAACAGGGCTGTGCTCCTATCTGATTATCTCATAGGTTTACTGACTAACTAAAAAACATGGAGGTGGCTAACATAATTTGTGACCCACATTATTTGCAATAGCTTCTGCTCTCTGTAAACAACCAGGGAACAGGGCACAGTCAGTCTCAATGAAAAGTCGTATCAAGGCCCCTGATGCTCACTGAAAATCCCTTTCTTTTCAATTAAGGGATCCTAAAAGTGTTGTAAGCAGATTCTCAGAAGATGTAACTTGCTGTTGATGCACAACAAACTACTAATAGAGGCACAAGACGTGTCATCTGAAGACCTGCAACAAACGTCAGGGATTCACAGTAGATATAAGACTGAACCTGCCATCTTTGTCCTCCAACTGTATACATCCTCTGACCTGCAGTTCCTTGCTCCATGCTTAGACCTCACTTCAGCAAAACCAGAAAGCTTGACAGAGTGCTTTAAGCATTTTACATATGGGTAAATATAAGGATTGTGCTAAGACAACAAAAATCATTATACACATAAATGGAGTGGCAGAAAACATCTTTCTCCTAATTTATTTCCAAGGCCTTGGTAAATGAGACATGAAACTCTGCAGGAGGTAGTCACCTTGCAGGTACTCCCATAGAAAAATGTCTCTGGTGCAAAATGCTAACAGAAATACATTCTTTTCTGCTTTTCCGGATTCATACAAAGACTTCTGACTTATTGAAGATATAAGCTGGAGAGCTAGGAGACAGATAATTTTTTATACTTTGGCTTTTTTATAAATTAATTCCCTTCATGATTTAGCTGATTACAGTTTTAAAATGAAAATTTTTGATTTATTGCAAACATTGTACTGAAAAATATAAATACTGACTTGTTTGAGAGTTAAGATTCATTCCAGAATTTTTCTGAGGGAGCTCTTTTCAGCTATCTTTTTAAGTGCAAGATTGAAGTCTCTCAACATATTCTCACGCCTCAGAGATTCTCATTAGAAGAAGTTATAGCAGCTGAATATAAGGTAGAAGATTTTGGACTTTGTATATTTCAGCATGAGCATTTTTCACTAGATCTTTTTTTCCAAAAGCTGAGTCTAATGTGGAAACTATCAGGCACCCCACTTGCTTTATGCATGAAAAACGTGTCTCACTGCTTTTTCTCCATTATAATAGGCACCATTAAAATTCTTTAGCCAACACCACACTACTTGCAATAACCACAATATCCTCCTGTATTTAGAATGTCAAGTGACACTCTAAATGACAAATGCTGAGCTCTTAATATCTCCAGCTCTATTAATGTATGAAGCATATTATTCCCTCTGCAGCAAGACACTATAGGAACTGCACTAATAAAGTGTTGGTAAGATAGATCAGTTTTATTTCCCACCACTGTGCCATACTTCTGGCAACCCAGATAAAGCCTGTGAGAAGATATCCTCCTTCTTCCTCCAGTGATGACTGAGTCCCATCTCTGCAAAAGTGCATCTGTGTTTCTGTGGCAAGCAGAGAAAGGGAAATAATTGTAGTTTATGTCTGCAGCATCTGAGATAAGGGGCACCAACAGCAGCATAGCCATGAGTTACCTTTTCGTCAGGTGAAAGTGGATCTTTAGTGTTCTGCAGCTGTCTCCCCACAGAACCTGCAGCATGCATGAGAAAGAAAGCCACACCCTTTCCTCTCTTTCTACTGTTTTAAATCCTCCCCTACATTGTGGGATTTCATTAGAAATTCTGAGATTGACAGGAAAAGCCTTTTAATGAGAATGACCAACTAAACATATGCTGGCAAATTGCTGACAAATACAGTGGGACAAGTCATGACATTTACAGAGACAGAATGAAAGGGACAACGGAAATGTACTATCCAGGTCACCAACAGAATGAAAAAGAGATTCTGCATCCCCTGGAAATAAATAAAATTATAATGTCCTGAATATGAAGGCGTATCTGAGTGAAGATTTGTCAGTGGAAGGAAAGGACCCTAACATGATGAAAAAAACACCAAGATTGATATTGAGGAAGTATGTAAAAGGAAGAAGAAATAAAGCATAGAATCTCTTTCTTTATTAAGATAAGGAAAATGTTGATCTTTAAATTTAAAAGACACACAGCAAAGTGAAAGGGCTTTAAAACGTTTGTGTAGGGTGTTTGATGAAACCTAGTCCAAGATCCTGGTGTAATGATAAGGGTGAGCGAATGGAAGAAAATTAGAGAGAAAAGAAATGTATTCAAATGAGTTCAAATCCTTCAGTTTACTGAGATGCAGTCCTTATTGAACTGAAAGGAGTAAAGACTAGAGGATTTGACCCACTTTGAGGTCATGAAACCACTAGATGCTATTCTGCCAGCATAGCGCAGCCTTCATCAGAAATACACAGGTGGATAGAGAGGCTTTAGCAGGATTTGTACAATGAGCAGGTGCTAATGGCATTTTTATACAGAAATGCCTTAATTTGTGAGCGTGAGCTGCCTGCCCTGAATGTCAAAATATTGTGGGCCATATGCTCATCTGGTGTAAGCTATCATAACTCAATAGAGTTACTCTGAACTGCACCGAAACTGCACCTGACCCTCAGTACTCAGAGGTGTTAGCACAAAACAACTCATTTAAAACCTAAGGCTGTGAGGTCGTTAGTAAACAGCTGAAGCCCGACTTGTTGTCCTTTCTCATCTTCCATCAATTATACTCCTTACATTATTTAAAAAGAAAACAAATGTCTCCTATCTGTTGTGATGTTATATTTCATAGGTTGTCAAATCTTGGAATGAACATAGCATCTTCAGATCAGAGCACAATTCCTCAGTCCAAATTATTACTGCAAACATAGACACCAGGGAAATAGCATTCTGTGATTCCTAAGCCCGGGTACGCTCAGTTTTCTATTCAACTTGGAAACCTGCACTGTGGCACAGGTGGCTTGATATGTTAATCTCCACAACCAGCAATCACTTGTATAACCAAAGAAAGAATTCATAGACTCATAGAATGCTTTGGGTGGAAAGGGACCTTTAGAGGTCATCTAGTCCAACCCCCAATTAAACAGAATTAAACAACTGAAATACACACCTCCCCCCAATTACAGAATAGGACAGACCTGATTCTATGCTTTTCATACAGGCAAAACTTCTGTGGTTATTATCAGTGGTACATGTCACCTATCTAATGTTGCAATGTCATTAGTTGTGCCAGCTCTGGAGATTTTTCAGAAGTTTCATGTTATTTGATGTCTTATAGAAAATGCTATGGTGTTCTACAACATGTGTCTGTTTTTCTCTCACCTTTTTTCAGTGATCCTTTCTGAAGGAACAATGAGCTGGAAGCTACAAATCTTCCTTTGTTTTCAAGACCAGAGCTCCAATAAAGCAGGTATCACATCGTATATTTATTGGCCCTCATTTCTGACAAGGCAGAGGCTTTTTTGTCCCTATTATTCCCACAGCAGGCACCTTACTGCTTTGTTGGTTAGGTTTAAATTCCCAGGCAATTTACAGATTCTTAGCCTTTCTCCTTCCTTGACGTTTTCTCCACTGATGTACTTATAAAAAGATACCATATCTTCTCCTCAGCCTTCAGGCTAAAGAAGACTAAGTCCTTCAGTTGCCCTGTATGAGATAGATTCGCTATTCCTCTTTTATCTTATCACAGACCTTCTTGACTCACTTTCTTCTCAAGAACATCTTTACGTAATATGAGTGATTAGGAATGCATGCAGCGTTCCAGCCATTTTTTCACGGTAGAACTAACTTTTTCCTGCCTCCTACCCCTAACTGCCTGGTTCTTCTCTGCTCCAACCCATTCCTCAAAATGAGCTCCTTTTCCTTGGCTGACAGCACAAAAATATGGCTGGCTGATACAAAATGCCTTGGACATACATACATGCCTTGCATCTCCCAGCTTGGAGTTGCAGTCCCACATTCCTCCCCTGTGGTGGCAGCTTCTGGGAGGAGGGCCTGCCTCCATGGCTGCGTGAGGCCAGGGGTGGAGGAGGCAGCAGGCTGTTGACACTAGGACTTGGCAGAGCCTGCCTCAGGGCTCTCAAAGCTACTGCTCTGCAGGGTGGGTTTTCTGTACCCTATTGTTTCAGGATGTGAAAGAGTTGTTCCGCCAGAAGCCATCCAGTGTAAGCCTCTTGCCCTGCTCTCGCTGCAGCGGCTGGGGGATCAATACATAATGGCAAAGCTTCACTGTTTTCCACTCCCTCAGTCAAATGGGAGCACCAGTCTCTGCATCATCTCCCTGCTGTATGTTTGATATGATTAACTCTGTCTCCAACCGAGCGCCAGATACACATGCCGTGATCAGTGAGACAGCTTCTCAGCCTGCCCAGAGGCCTCTGTTCAATCTGTCCTACTTGGTACACAAGTGCCAGCTCTTCTCCAAGAGCCCCTGCAAAGAACATTGCATCTGAGGAGGCCACAGCTAGAGAGTGGCACACATTCCCACACCAGCACAGTGGTCAGTGTTCTCCCCTGTGTCTTTGAACACCTGCAGGATTTCATTTGACCTAAATGGTGATAAAGTATCTTTTTGGGGCCAGGTCTTCCACAGGTGTAAACCAACATAGCCCTGCTGAATGTGGAGGAGCTGTGCTAAGTGGCACTGGCAACAGATCTGGTCCCAGGATTGTACTTGCAGAGATTTTAATTTGGGCAGAACCCCAAAGGCTGACCTGCCACCAGCTTGTGGGATTTCTGCTTTACAGTTATGACACTAAGTCAGAAATCTTAATGTGCCAATTTAACGGAGGAGGCCTGAATACATAATTATTTCTAGGAGATGAGCAACATATCATCTGCCAAGTAATAGCGTCCCCAGTGGACATCTAAAATTTTAGCGCTCTATTTCCTTCACACCTTTTTTTTTTCCAATCCTTAAGAAACAAACAAACCTGCAACCAACAGTCTGCATTTTTTCATTTCAATTACCTACCTTCAGCTACTCTTTTGACAGTACAGGTTTAATTAGATTTATGTATTTAAACTGACAATTTAACTACAGCACAGAGCACAGGACACTGATTTTGACACGTAATTCCCCTTTCACCACTGGAACCCTGCATTCAGTACCCAGTTTAGGATGTAAGTGATTTGCTGTCTCATTTGAGTCTCCCCTACTTGCTTATCTGCATCACAGAACCTGCAGCATGTGTCACTGCCATTTCTGCTTTAAAGGCGCAGTGACCAGCTTCGTTCCCACTAGATAATTCTCATGAGTCACTTCCCCAACACATTTGTCATTATGAATACTCAAGTTCAGCAGAAATCAGATCCTCAGCCAATGCAAAATCAGTGTCTTTTCATGAAATTCAATGAACTCTTCTGATTTATGCCACAGAGCATAAATCTGCAGATGAGGGACTTGTAGCAGTTATGGCCTCCAGGCCTCTCAGATGCTAGGACCAAGACCTGGAAAAAACAATCGGTTCAAACTCAAAGCCTTTAAATAGACTATCCATTCCCCTAAACTCAGGGCTCATTTACATAATGTCCATATTGCAGTGAGCTTGGGCGTGGACACTTAATGCAAGATAGCAGTGCATTTTTCCGTTTGTCTCTTATATCAGAAGAGAGTGGAAATGTGTTTAAACTAATTAGGGGAAAACACACCAAATTAAGAATAAAAATGTATATGGGTGGAGTTCATTTTGCATATATTTTGCTTCAAATTCACACCTTGCTGAATTCCCACATAACTATCCTGCCTAAAAAGTCTGAGTCCATTCATAGCCAATTCCATAGGGTGCAAACGTACCAAGACTGGACTAGCCCCTTAAAAGAGGTAAGAAAGCAAATGTAAACCTTCATCTCTCCTACCCCCACAGCTGTTGTGTAAAAGCATGGACCTTTGCCAGGCTTAACTCAGGATTTGACTTTCCAGGTTGATTTAAACTTGATGTTAGGGCAGAAGCAGAGTTGTGGTGGGTTGACCCTGGCTGGACACCATGTGCCCACCCAAGCTGCTCTATCACTCCCCTCCTCAATTGGACAGGGGAGAGAAAATATAATGAAAGGCTCGTGGGTCAAGATAAGGATAGGGAGAGATCATTCACCCATTACTGTCATGGGAAAAACAGACTTGACTTGGGGAAATTAGCTTAATTTATTACCAATCAAATCAGAGGAGGGTAATGAGAAACAAAACCAAATCTTAAAACACCTTCCCTCCACCCCTCCCTTCTTCCCGGGCTCAACTTCACTCCTGATTTTCTCTACATCCTCCCCACGAGTGGCAAAGGGGGATGGGGAATGGGGGTTGCGGTCAGTTCATCACACGTTGTTTCTGCTGTTCCTTCCTCCTCAAGGGGAGGACTCCTCATGCTCTACCCCTGCTCCAGCATGGAATCCCTCCCACAGGAGACAGTCCTCCATGAAATTCTCCAACATGAGTCCTTCCCACGGGCTGCAGTTCTTCACAAAATACTCCGGTGTGGGTCCCTTCCATGGGGTGCAGTCCTTCAGGAGCAGACTGCTCCAGCGTGGGTCTCCTGTGGGGTCACAAGTCCTGCCAGCAAACCTGCTGCAGCATGGGCTCCTCTCTCCACAGGGCCACAGGCCCTGTCAGGAGCCTGTTCCAGGGCAGGCTTCCCACAGGGTCACAGCCTCCTCTGGGCATCCACCTGCTCTGGTGTGGGGTCCTCCATGGGCTGCAGGTGGATATCTGCTCCACCGGGGACCTCCATGGGCTGCAGGGGGACAGCCTGCCTCACCATGGTCTTCACCAGGGGCTGCAGGGGAATCCCTGCTCTGGCACCTGGAGCACCTCCTCCCCCTCCTTTTTCACCTGACCTTGGCATCTGCAGAGTCGTTTCTCTCACATATTCTCACTCCTCTCTTCTGGCTGCTGTGTCACAGCAGCTTTTTCCCCTTCTTAAATATGTTATCACAGAGGTGCTACCACTGTCACTTGATCGGCTCAGCCTTGGCCAGCGATGGGTCCGTCTTGGAGCCAGCTGGCATTGGCTCTGTCGGACACGGGGGAAGCTTCTAGCAACTTCTCACAAAAGCCACCCCTGTAGCCTCCCTGTTACCAAAACCTTGCCATGCAAACCCAATACAAGAGTGTTTATTCAAGAAGCCAGCATGATGTCCTTTTTCCATGTACTCTGAACAGTTACCGGGCACTGGGATACTGAATTACTAAGTAAAATATTAATGCTATGCCTACATCCGTATCATAGCTTGCATGAGTGGAGCTTACATGAAGTTCTAGCTTATTGGGGAATGAGTTACTGAACCACCGTAATAGTTCATTGCAAGCTAACTAACATGGAGTGTTGGAGGAAAGAAATCTTTTCTTCCTGCTGGAGTTTACACTGACACCCACTGTAGTTCCTGAATTACCTGCTGTCTAACTTCCCGTCTGCAGAAAAACACATTTTATTTTGCCATTGGTATGCTAAATGGAAAATAGTGTGAATGTTATGGTAGTTATATATACGTGGGTTTATATTTGTATATAAGGTTTGGAGCATTTATCTTCTGAAGTTTTTTATTGTTTGTTACAGCTGAGTGCTGAGTTTCTTTTAATCTTTCCTTATACAGCAATCCCTCTGTCTTCATGATTATTATCCGTTGCTCTTCTCTGAACTCCATCCAGTTTGTCTACATTTTTCAGGAAATGAGGTGCCTAAAGCTCTCAGTGCAATATTCCAAGTTCAGTCTCACTATACAGACAGGGTCTATTATCTCCCTGCTCCATGAGAGGCATAAATATTTCTGCTTTATGCAGCTCAAGGTTGAAATGGTCCTTTAGCTGCCATGTTACTTTGCAAATATATCTGATAAATAAGATTAAAAAAAAGTTTTAGGAGGAAAAAACCCACAATAAAATGCACTAGGTGCTGATACGACTGGCAAGTAATAATTACCATTCTGACATTAAAAGAAGGTTATCAGCCTTACCTCCTGCCATAACAAACATCCTGGTATGAGCTGATTTAACTAAATTAGTTTTTCCTAGTGTTAGTGATCTGTGATTTAACTGCCCTGCAAATTATCCAAGAATCTTCATAAAAGTTAGGAGCACTAATAATTCTTAAATAACTGTAAGTAGATAATATAGGTTAATAATTATTAAAAATCACTAGTTCCAGAAAATAGTGTATGCAGCGTATGTGAACATTCCTGAGAACACTGAGCCAGATAACCTCAGATATGAGAACATTTGAGTGTGCGAACAAAGTTGTCCCAAAGTCTTTTAAGTCTTTTATCATCTCGCAAATTTAAGGGATTAAAAGAACCTACTGAAAAAAAAAAATATTCTGAGATTGCTATTAATTGTGACAGGTTCCAAATCCCTCAGCTGGGATTTGAGACTCCTGTTTTAGCTGCTGTCCTGAAGAGTCTGTGTTCCAGAAGCAAAGTCCTATCTCAACCCACCAGTGGGCTCAGTGGGGCTACAGAGGACCGGGGTCAAGATTCTCTTTGTACAATTTTATGTTCATATTTCAGCCAAATGGTTCATAACTACATATAGTTATTCCAGTTACTGAACTTAGATACCAAATATAGGTGCAAATATGCCTGGCTTTACATTCCTCACCTTGCAAGGGACAAAACAATCCCTTAAAGCTGGTGCTTAAGTTGCCCATAGGGAACAGCAAGGAATTTTAGACATTTCTGTCCATAGGTGCAGGGCTGACTTCTTGTTAGGGAGATGCCACTTTGGTCAAAACCATACAGACTTTCCTCCAACAAGAAGTGCCTGGCAATGCGGGGTCCCTGCCCACTCACCCACGAAATGGGCAAACTGGCTTCTGGACTCACTGCAGCCTCAGGCGCCTGCATCCTTCTGCACGCTCTGACTTCTCGTTTCCTGGTTCTTATGCCAAAACGCTGCCCCTTGGCAGAGCCAGGAACGTGAGCACAGTGGGGACCCGAAGGGAGCTGCTAGGAGTCAGGTTTAGGTTCCAGAGTTTGGCATGTGAAATATGTGTGGGTATTTTCCATCTGACCACTGCTGGAGTTAAAAACAAAAGCACTTCTGGAAAAGGAAGCCAAGACGTAGCAACATTTCTGTATCATCAGGCTGCATCATTTATCAGAGAGAATGGAGCTGCTTTGTTCAGCTAGAGTTTAAAAAGGAATAATTTCCCATGCCCCCCTCTACCTGCAATGCCTATGTGGAAGAAGCAGCAATAAAAATAAACAATGCTGAAGGACCAAAAGGATTTCTCTCATGCTGAGCACAGGTATCTGGGGCAGAAGCACACTGATTTATATGTTGTATTTCTGCTTTCCATCACATGGGCTTTATGACGAACCATAAAATGGAAGACAGAGTAATTAAGAATGAAGTCATATAAGATCTGAGAAACAGTTGTTGCTTCTGCTGCTTGGCATCTCTGCATACTCAACTAAAGCATACATTAGTTCACTGCGGCTCCTACTCATTACATGGATACTTCTGTAGTTATTCAGAAAGAAGGAAAGAAAAAAAGACTGGTGAAGCCCAGTCAGCAAAGACTAAAAGGACAGAAATTTGTTTCCCCACAGTGGCAGTTGACACAGTTAAATTGCAATAAAAAGAAAAAAGAAAAATATTTCCTGATAAATAAGCTGGTGAAAAATATTCCCTACTAGATCACAAGAAGGAAAAACAGACTTAGGCTTTTATGAATCACAGGTAATTCCCTGGAATGCTCCGGGGCTAACGTCGTTCCTCTCTGCTCCTTATTCAGAGCAAAATTGTACAGTTACTATCTTTCCTTAAAGACTTTTCACTCCTGCAATGCAGACAGTGTTGCAAAATATAGGTAAGCCCTGAAGTGCAGTGAATTTTAGAAGATAATTCAGATGAGCTCAAAGGACAGATTACATGGTCCTGTTAGCACTCACCTACTGCAGAGAAGGGGAAAGGTGAATAAAGGATTATGAGAAGAGACTGCAGAATAGAAGACTTTCTGCTTACTGTCATTATGTTTTATTTTAGTAAAGTTCCTGTTGTCTTGTCCTATCAACAATGAACTGTCTTTCTTTCAAGGGAGCCACTTAGTGTCTGGTTTTGGGAAGCAGAGTAATTTATTGCCACATTTTGCAGAAAATTGGCACTGGTAGGAAATCACTCTTTCAGAAAAAAAATTCAATATTTTAAGTACATTATTGCTTCAAGTATAGATTCCAAGTTTTACCTAAAAAGTTATCATGAACTAAATATGTTCATAAGAGGTATTAAGACAATAGGCACATTCTTGTTTTTATAATTAGAAAACATTCTATTTTCATTAAGAGCTTCATATATTTTATTAGAAAACAGATAAAGCTATTCCAACAGAAAAGTGAACTTTTTAATTTGGAAATGTGATACTTTTATAACTGTGATTTAAAAAAATATAGTCTACATAGGAAGTTTGTCAAAATTGGTGATTTAATCTTTCCTATTGTTTTTTTTAATCACTCCCCTCTCTATAGACATCCAGAAATATTTCCAAACAGCTTTATCATTTTTCATGCTTTACCCACTTTTAAAGGTGCTCTTTGGCAAACACCACCCTTGAAATCTATGGGGAACCAAGTTAAATGTAGAATTCGTTTATATAAATGCTTGCATGAAAACATCAAAGCACCTCACTCATCTCACCCCCATTATCATCATTCAGTATAGTTGCATATGCAATTCAACAGTCTAGAAAGCAGCTGCACATTTTGTGCAGGATAGAGGAAACAAGAAAAACAGTGGTGAGATTCACTAAAAGATAGAAAAGTAACTTTGGTAATGAAACAGAAAGTCCTGTCCTTCAGATGAAGGCTGCATTTGACTGCATACCAGTCAAATGAAAAACCTCAATACCTTGAATTTGGGCTAGGGTTTTCGGGCCTTTCTTTTCAAATAGTTTTGCAAACCAGATCCTGTGACAGATGTGATACAATGTTATTCCAGTATACAACTGCAGCAAACAGCAGAAAAAGTGTTATTTCCAAAACCAATGTGGGTTTTTTGATTTTTTTTTGTCCTTGAGAGGAGATATTCATGTAGTACAGCTTTGTTTCTGCATGTAGTAATGGCATGTCTTTTCCTTGTCAATGTGTCAGCATGATTATTTTAACTGTAACTTGGATGTACCCAGCCCTACAATATTGCTCAGTGATTGACCCTCTGAAGCGTACTTCAGTGCAGGTCCAGCCCCACCTCCTGTCCATGCACCTCTTCCATGAGTCATTCGTGAAGCTATGCAATATGCAGGTCACTTATTAAATTACTCCAAGCCTGAAAATAGGCAGAAAAATTTAAAAGTAAGGAATAGGATATTTCATTGAAAAAGTTGTCCAAAGGGATGCAAGGAACATGAGTTACCATATATCTCAAAGGATACTTCTGGTCATTCTCCTGTTCATGTTTCCGACTGCTTCTACTTCTGACCAGTACTGCCCTTCGGCATCACCCAGGCTGGGGTGCAAATCTTCAGCCATGCATAGGTGAGTGTCTGCTCCACAATATCAACTACCTCTGTCGCTCTGCTTCCTAGACCCTTGTTCTTTGTTCAGTCTAGTCATGGGGAGCCTCTGTAAATTGTCACCTGCCAAACAAATCGTAAGAGCTATGGCTTTCATAAATCAAGGCAACCCGGGGGTTACATCAGGAGGTGATGGTGAATTTAGACTGGAATTCTGCCAGAGACTCTGAGAAGTGGGTGTGCACAGACTATTTTACATGGGTTATTTTCACAAGGGAGGGTCAGAAGAGGGAGATGAGGGCAGAAAACTTCATGAACTATAAACTTATCATAAAAAGGCTACACCTTTGGGTAACTCTAGCTGAATTTGTTCTGTTCTGAACCTAGCAAGAGCATAGGATTTTCTTGATATGAAATATCAGGTGTCTAAACTGGCTCTGCTTAAGAATGATTGTGTCCCTGCGGCACCAAGACAGAATGAGGTCCTGTAGACAGAGGAAGAAAGGAAAAGAAAATTAAGGAAATCTAATGTTAACTAATTTTATTATGAAATCCCTTTCTTTTACCATTATCTTCTTTTAATAGAACTTGTTGACATTTCCAAATCCATCCAAGTCTAGAGGCTGCTAAAATGTGTGATTTACTATATGTAAAGTTATAAAATAAACTCCTACTGGTAGAGGAATTTTTTTCAGCTAGCAAAACAGATTGAATATTCAAGTATAAGAAAATTGTACAGGTTATTCCCCATACATAGCCCTAACCCTCTTCTCTGGTTTTGGGGTGCATGTACAAACCTGCCTAACAAGGAAATTAGATATTTTGTTTTTCTCCAAGTCCCTTCCGTTACTGGAGTGGCCTGATGTGAGGGAAAGAAGTGTTTTGCTGTTCGTGATGTTTTCCTGAATGGTGAACTGTGCTGAAATCAGCCAAATGCCCATGTAGGCCAAAGCAGCATTTCAGGAATATAGTTTATTCACTATGTCCCAAAAACTAGCTGGTTTTTTAAGTATTTTGACTAGATTTTAGAGCCTCAAAATGAGGATGTTTAGTGTTTTACAATACACTATCTTCATTATTTTCCTCTTCTTCCTTCCCACAAAATGTAACACGTTATCACAATAGGGGAAGAGAGACCAAGACAGAAAACAGCAACGCTTCTAATTAAGCTTTTCGAATGGACTGCACTGATGAGTGTACCAGAATTCTGCATACAGACTACATATATAAACTTTAAGCCTGACTCAAACTTTCACAGAAACAAGAGGACTTATTCTTTGTTACATTTCTTCCTATGTAGTCTTTTGTATGTGAACGTATATTTAACACCACCGATCAGATATGTTAATGTGTTACACCTCATTTGTACTCTGTTTGCAAAGATGCAAAAATGAAATGAACACAGAATATACAGGGCAATGGAAAAGGAGATACAAAGGAAAGTGGAAGCAGAGAAAATATTGGGCATTGAGGGCAAATTCTGGCCCCAATGCTCATTTATCTCTATCATCTCTAACGGGATAAATGACTTCATGTAGCGGGGGGCAAAAATTGTTGTGATTGCTAAAAATAATACAGCTTATATATTCTAGATAGGCTCTATAATAAAAGAGATACTTGTGTTTCTGAACATATTGCTGATATTTCTATGTTTGACTTCACTTAGAGGACAGAATGGGACAGTTATGAGCATCTGGTAAGAAAATAAAGGATATGGTCAACTGACATCAGTTTGTCATTTTCTGCTTCAAACTGAACATATATCACGAAAAAGTAAGAGAAGCAGGTGTTATAATAAGAAAGCATTGACTTTTATGGTAGCCTTTAACCTCTCAATATGAAAGAATCTTCAATGTACCTAAACAAAATCAGTCCATGACTCGGTATCAGAGAAGGGACAACATCTGGCCTGGCTCTAGCCTTAACATATGATAGCACCATTTTAATTCCAGTGATTTTCTTTATTTGCTTAATTTTAGATTTTCCTTTAAGAAACAAGAAAATAGTCTGTTTTGTAGCAGGAATATTAAAAGATCAGGCATGTATTTGAGATGTGCATCTAAAACATTTTCTTCTGATCATCTATCCAGACAACATTTTCCTGTTCTGTTTCCCGTTGGGTAAATAATATTTCTATTTTAATTTTTTGTCATTGATGCTCTCCATTTTTATCTTCTAATCAAAAGATTTTCTTTTTTTGTATGCCCAAAGGTAAAGATAAGGAAAACACTGTACCTAGTACAGACCCAGCCAGTTTTGTTTCAGAAAATAGTTCAGTGGCAGAGCATCAGGATACAGATGGGCTGATGTGCTCATTTGCTAAAGGTATCTTTGGTTTATCTGGGGTTACTGAGTATTTGAGTTCTAGATTGAGATGATGATTTTTTTCCTTCTTCTAAAAAAACCCCACCACTCTTCAAAGCAGCACTGCTATAGGAAGATTAAAATATTCAAATACTAGGAAATATGTGCAACCAATCAAATCTTTTGCTGCAATTGCTGATAGAAGGCAACAATTATTAGGACCCTGGTCTGTCTGTAGGTAATTTGAGTTATAATGAGCAAGGGTGAAATCCAACACTATTTCCACTGACTTCAGCAGAGACAAGATTTTTCCCTGATCTTCCAAAGCATTAAGCACCTATAATATTACCCTGAGGTATATTATATAGTCTGAGCCGTCATGACTCCTGTTTTACATCCCAAAATAGAAGCATCACAGATTCAAAAGGACAACCACTTCGTAGAGACAACAAACTCGTATGTTTCATATTAGAAAGAGCAGGCATGTTTATTCTTTTCTCCTGAACTCCAACAAATTTTTCAGTAGAATTTATCAAAAAGGTCATCTTGTTCATAAGTAGAATACCATGCATAAGCAGAGGTGCTTGGACAGGGAAACTGCAGGAACAACCAAAGTTTTCAAAACCAGATACATACAGAAATCTATTAAAAATATTTAAAGGGCAGATTCTAAACACAAACACTTCATTCCTGCAGTGATTTTACCAATGACATATAGATCAGCAAAAAAAGACTCTTCTCTTGCTAATCACCTCCCTGCAATATTTCTAAATGTGGGCTTTGGGTGGATTCTTTCCTGCTATAAGATTGGCAGAAAAATTGGTTATGTATGCCAACACTATGGATTTTGTAATTGTTATAACTCTTCAGAATTTGTTCACCAGCACAATAAATATGCCCTATATTTTTGTCTTAGATAAATGCAAATTTGCATCTGGCTGAATTTACAAACTTCAGCTTGTCTGCACATAATTGTTATACTACTGAAAATGTGTATGAGTCTTTTTATTATGTGATGCAGTGTCACATATATGGGCTCAGGCAGACCTATACATTAAAGGATTAAAATGTACTTCCTGCACAGTAACTGCACAAAGCTTTCACACAAATAGAACACTTACTTCTGCTGGATAAAATACCAGCTTCATTTGGGCAGGGATTGTGTTGGGATGAACCACAACCAGAAGACAGTGCTATTCCTAGAAGTGTTCAGTAAAAATTCCAAGCTAAAGTTTATAATCGGTTCTTAATACAAATGGTAACAATTTTTGAAAGAAAGTGACTCAGAAGGTACCATGGAGAAGGTTTGTAACATTTCTCCTTCTCCAAACTGCTCTCCAAATGACTGCAATAATCCAGGTTGTTTCCAAAGGATTTGCATTTCAGCCTAGAATTGTTGCAGACACATAATTTCAGACAAATTTAAAGATCTAGATCTCAAGTTTGTTCTAAACTTTAAGGCATCCGGGTGTTCCAAAAGACAGTGATTAATTTGGCTTCATCTTGCTGAAACAAAGTATCAATAATTTAATTTAAGAAGATGAATTATTTTCATCAAGCATTATGCTTTCTTCTGTTATGTGTGAATAATAGTTCGTAGGTATCTGCTAACGAAGAATCAGCTATGTAGGTTGTATCATTTATGCCAGAGATGTCTTCAGGGCAGGAATACCTTGCTGTATTGGGTTTGTGTGGCAACGTTTTGGTAGCGAGGGGGTGCTACATGGGTGGCTTCTGTGAGAAGCTCCTGTAAGCTTCCCCTATAGCATACCAATGGCAAAATAAAATGTGTTTTTCTGCAGACTGGAAGTTAGACAGCAGGTAATTCAGGAACTACAGTGGGTGTCAGTGTAAACTCCAGCAGGAAGAAAAGATTTCTTTCCTCCAACACTCCATGTTAGTTAGCTTGCAATGAACTATTACGGTGGTTCAGTAACTCATTCCCCAATAAGCTAGAACTTCATGTAAGCTCCACTCATGCAAGCTATGATACGGATGTAGGCATAGCATTAATATTTTACTTAGTAATTCAGTATCCCAGTGCCCAGTAACTGTTCAGAGTACATGGAAAAAGGACATCATGCTGGCTTCTTGAATAAACACTCTTGTATTGGGTTTGCATGGCAAGGTTTTGGTAACAGGGAGGCTACAGGGGTGGCTTTTGTGAGAAGTTGCTAGAAGCTTCCCCCGTGTCCGACAGAGCCAATGCCAGCTGGCTCCAAGACGGACCCATCGCTGGCCAAGGCTGAGCCGATCAAGTGACAGTGGTAGCACCTCTGTGATAACATATTTAAGAAGGGGAAAAAGCTGCTGTGACACAGCAGCCAGAAGAGAGGAGTGAGAATATGTGAGAGAAACGACTCTGCAGATGCCAAGGTCAGGTGAAAAAGGAGGGGGAGGAGGTGCTCCAGGTGCCAGAGCAGGGATTCCCCTGCAGCCCCTGGTGAAGACCATGGTGAGGCAGGCTGTCCCCCTGCAGCCCATGGAGGTCCCCGGTGGAGCAGATATCCACCTGCAGCCCATGGAGGACCCCACACCAGAGCAGGTGGATGCCCAGAGGAGGCTGTGACCCTGTGGGAAGCCTGCCCTGGAACAGGCTCCTGACAGGGCCTGTGGCCCTGTGGAGAGAGGAGCCCATGCTGCAGCAGGTTTGCTGGCAGGACTTGTGACCCCACAGGAGACCCACGCTGGAGCAGTCTGCTCCTGAAGGACTGCACCCCATGGAAGGGACCCACACCGGAGTACTTTGTGAAGAACTGCAGCCCGTGGGAAGGACTCATGTTGCAGAAGTTCATGGAGGACTGTCTCCTGTGGGAGGGATTCCATGCTGGAGCAGGGGTAGAGCATGAGGAGTCCTCCCCTTGAGGAGGAAGGAACAGCAGAAACAACGTGTGATGAACTGACCGCAACCCCCATTCCCCATCCCCCTTTGCCACTCGTGGGGAGGATGTAGAGAAAATCAGGAGTGAAGTTGAGCCCGGGAAGAAGGGAGGGGTGGAGGGAAGGTGTTTTAAGATTTGGTTTTGTTTCTCATTACCCTCCTCTGATTTGATTGGTAATAAATTAAGCTAATTTCCCCAAGTCAAGTCTGTTTTTCCCATGACAGTAATGGGTGAATGATCTCTCCCTGTCCTTATCTCAACCCGTGAACCTTTCATTATATTTTCTCTCCCCTGTCCAATTGAGGAGGGGAGTGATAGAGCTGCCTGGTGGGCACCTGGTGTCCAGCCAGGGTCAACCCACTACTATTGCCAATGTTTTCTTAAGGAGATTACTCATGGGGATTATGCCGGCTTTCAAAAGGCAGCTTTTCCAGAAGAATAGTGAGGACAAGAGATGTTGAACTCTGAGGACTTGATGTTCTGCTCCTGTAAATCACACTGAACTGTTCTGCAGCGTGCCAGTTTTAGCTAGCCACAAATCCAAACATTTCTCACATGTAAGATAATTATCCTTATGACAGAAGTTTATGTCTGCTAGGCAATAATCATTTTCCTATTCCCTTTCTTTAGTGAAAAGCACTATTGCTATTGAAAACAACTATCTTTTTTTGAAGTTAAAAAGAAAACAAGAACCCAATAAAACAGAAATCTTCTTCTCAATTCTCTCCTCTTCTCTCCTTTTGCAAGAAATAAAACTGAGAATAAGACACAGTAGAACTACCAGTCTCTCTCTACCAAACCTGCTTATAATTCATAATATAACAGGGTTTTGTCTGGCTGGAATTGTTCATGTAGAGAGGAAAATTGTGTTAGTAATTCCAGGATGATTAAAAACATAAAAGGTTTCTGGTCTAAGCATTTGAAGCAAAGAAAAAAACAGGGTATAATTTTCAAAACTGAAACAATTTTGACTTATAATATTTGCAGCATGAATACCATGTAACTTATACACTTGAGTGCAATGGTACTTGTCCAGGTGTCCAAAATTAGACCTGTGCTTATACTCACTGTGATTGTTATTAGTTCACATATAATGGTTATTTTACATCAACGATTACCACTGTTTACTGCTTCATCTCAGAGAGGTGATGACAGACTAAGTACAGCGTCTGTGACTTCCAGGCAGAATGCAACCTTTTCAGCCACAAAAGCGACGAGGGCAGGAAGGGAAACGCCACGCGGAAAAGGACAGAGGCAGCAGACAGGACTCAGTTACTCTTGGTTCCAGCAACTGCCTCTCAACCACTTCATAGTAGTACATGTTGTGCTGTTCAAAGCAAAAATATACTATGTTACCTGAGAGAGAAACATACGCAATAAGGGGTAGTAAAGCAAAGAAGTTGAAATATGTTAAGTGTAGGTGCCATTTGAAACAACAGCCAAGCCCCAGTGTATATTATACAGGTAATTACTATCAATCAGCTACTTAAGGCACTGAAAATTTAACATATAGTAGTGGTATGAAGAAAGAATGTCTAAACACAACACAAAATGTCTTTATCCCTAAAGATTACTCTAGGTAGGCTAGGGGGTAGTGCAGTAGCTTGTCAAACTTACCAAAGCTTTTTTCTTTTGATGGAATGGAAGACAAAGAGAGTTTGTGTTAGGAGCAAAAGACCCCGTGAGGCTACAGAAATCAATAAGCTCTTGAGAGACGAGGAGAATAAATATTTGTATGTATGTGGGGATGTGAAGTAGGGGGAATCTCTCGCTTTAATAAAAAGCGTTTAAATGTTTTTAAGGCAAAAGCAATAAAAAAATAAAATTTTTGCCTTTCAGTTAAAATAATTCCTTTGTGAATTCTTCTTCAGCCAAATGGCAATACCAACATTAGAGGAAGTAGGATTTTTCTTTTTCCCTGAAGCAATGTTTTAGAACAGTTGCCTCCAGAATTTGTCCTGGGGCCTGATCCTGCCATCATTGCTCTGAGACTGCTCTCACTACCATTATAATAACAGTCACAATTGTTTCATCTTTCCTAAGATGTTTGTTTGGTTGTTTTTTGTGGCACATTTGCGTGTATGTGCAAAACTTTCAGCCAAGGCGACTCAAACTTCTACAGTTAAAGTCAGTGAGAAATTTGCAAGAAGAAAAAGCAAAACATTAGACTACTATCTGACAAAAAGACAAGGAGTAACATATTTTGTAATAATATTGCCAGATAAAGCCTCCTTTTCAATGATAACTGGGACCAAATGTTCATCTTTTCATCTCAAGTAAAAAAAAAGCACCCAGCTGTGGCAATTTATGAGAAAACAAGAGAAAAGCGTGAGCCCATGGATTTACAGCTTCTTGTTCACCCCTCTTGGTAATTTTATGAACATATTTAAAATACTCTCAACTAGAGCTGCAGATGTCCATCATATTCTAGCCATAAACAACTCCATTTATCTTTGTGTAGGACTGCACACAGTATTCCCTCACCGTACTGAATGGACGTCTTGGACAGATGGCACATCCTTCAGCCCTTTACAAAACAGAATTTGTAAAAGCTCTGAAAGTCTGATGTAATGAAGACAGAACTTGACCTGAAAGACTGGGAGTGCCAAGGGGACACCGTTAACAGCAGGAAATCTTTCACTATACTTACAGTCTTCTGTAATGCCACATTGTGAAAATTGTTCTGGGCATCCAAAATCACACATAAACATGGTGAGGAACAACTTCATACCTTACACACTTTGTGCTTCTGAATGCCATGTTGCCATACCTTATTAAATATCAGAAGAAGAATGCTGAAATGCATTATCAAAATCAGAAAGGATTTTACATTAGCACTGTAATTTTTCTCCTTGGTTTTCCTCTTTTAAGCAGAAAGGCTATATTTAATTTGAAATAGACTATCTTTAAGATGATGTGATAATGTGTGATACATTAATTTGTAAAATATAATTCATTGTTGTACCCAGAGCTTTATTTTGTCACTGAATGAGAAGAGAAGGCTGAACTTCAAATGAGTTTATTCAAATCAAGAGTCACCTACTGGTTTTCTGATCAATAGGAGACAGAAATAGTTTTGTACCTTCTAGTCTGAGGCTGGTACCATAAAAACAGGTACAAATAAATTGCTGTTAAACGTCTTAAGATTTTGCAAAACTTGATGTAGTTGTTTTCATTTTTAATGAGTTGATAGACTAAATTGTCATTTAAGCCACCAAAGAGGGCATGTACATTTCAAGCTCTAGCAGCATCTCTATTGCCACAAAACATATAGACAACAATATTTAGCAGTTTCCTCCTCAAACTCTAGCTCATAGACACCTTACTGTTACTTCAGCCAATCAGTTTTCAAAATTAAAGACTGAGTACAGAGACAAAAAGTTGTAAGGAGGAGAATAGCCTCCATATATAGAATGCATAGGTATTTTCATTTTAATTATTTATTTGCCAATCCTATTTTTAACTAAATATTTGAACCAGTGAAAGTACTGTGCTGAGTGTTTAATAAATGGTTTGCTCTAATGCTTTAAAAATATATTTTTCATCATCAAAACAACTTCCATTCAGTTTGTTACAGGAATACAATGGAGTGTGATATGGTACACTAGCATTTTCTGTATATAAAATGTTTATTATATCCTATTACATTACATTTTAAGTACAGTGTGAGTATGGTTTATAAATAAATGTTTATATAAAAATACAAAATATAATTGAAATTGTCATAATAAACTATATAATATTGTTCATTAGCTAGTAGATTCAATAAAGTTGCTGGCTTGATACACAGGACTTGATGACCTCTGTACTGAGATCAACTTTTAGCAGTGATACTTATTTAAGATCTGAGTTGCTGCAACCGAAGGTGAGGCACAGACGTCTAAGTCATCTAACCTAAGCCTTGAGTCTGGCATCCACCTTGTAGTTAGTGTAGAGAGGCAGCAGCGTCTTAAGATAGGATGGCTTTCTGGAAGTGTGTGAGTTATTTGGGATTAACTGCTCTGTGGAGCATAAGATTTCTCAGAAGAAAAAAAAAATCTTGTAAGATTTTACATATCTGACTGCATAAATGAGAATATACCTAGTTGATGTCACCATACAAAATTGACACATGAACTACAATTTGCTTAGAAATTTTTACTAGTTATTATTGTGACGTGCTCTAGATTCTTGAAAACTCCCTGAAAAAAAGTAAAAGGCTACAAGATGCTAATGGATCTGGATTCCACTACTGCAATTTTAAAGTTCATGAATCTAAAAGCAAGTTGGTATCTTTAAAGCAGAATTGAAAATGTCCCAAAATGAAAGGGGAGACTTGAGTCCTCAGCTACAGATATCTACCATTGCAGGTAGTCATGTAATAGCTGGCTACCTCAGAAAGTCCACAGAATATGATAGAAATCACTGGCCACAAAACGCTTTCCAAGATCCAAGTTTACTAACTTCAACCTCCTGCAGAAAGATCAAAATCTGCAGCCGTTGTCTAACATAGGAAAGTATCACTTGGATTCAAAGGCAGGTTCAACCACCATCGTCTCTGAAATAGCAAGGGATTTTTTAAATAAAATTCCCAGATGATCCTTGAATACAAAGTATGTCCTATACTAGGGAAGAAGAATAATCCCAATTGTCCCTTCTAAATGTATCTCCACTATTCCATTTTAACCCTTTTTTTTTTTTCCATTTAGTGTAGTCATGACCGTAT
>VYZW01023949.1:0-31017 GCA_013401315.1 Balaeniceps rex
GACCCCACACTGGAGCAGGGGAAGAGTGTGAGGAGGAAGAAGCAGGAGAGACAATGTGTGATGAACTCGCTGCAACCCCCATTCCCTGTCCCCCTGCACTTCTTGGGGGGAGGAGGTAGAGAAATTGGGAGTGAAGCTGAGTCTGGGAAGAAGGGAGGGGTGGGGGGAAGGTGTTTTAAGATTTGTTTTTATTTCTCATTATCCTACCCTGATTTGACTGGTAATAAATTAAATTAATTTCCCCAAGTCAAGTCTGTTTTGCCCGTGACAGTAATTAGTGAGTGATCTCTCCCTGTCCTCAATCCATGAGCCTTTCATCATATTTTCTCTCTCCTGTCCAGCTGAGGAGGGGAGTTATAGAGTGGCTTGGTGGGCACCTGGTATCCAGCCAAGGTCGACCCACCACACCCATCAAGGAAGAAACTCTCTTGTGGTCCTGGTAGGCTGGCAGTAACCATCTGGGATGGATATGTGCGACTAACTCTGTGCCCTGCTTGAGTTTGCCAAGGAATCTGAATGCAGCTGTGCTGCATCTAATGCAAATGTCTTCACCGCTGTCTTCATGGTTACAGGGCAGGCAGGTAGTTTTGGTTTGGTTTTCTGGTGGAGCTGCTCAACTCTGGCAAATTTTAAACTGTTTCTGCAAAGACTCACTCTATAGGCCAGGGAACAAGCATGAGATATGAGATGTCTGGATTAGAGATTCCCTGCCTGATAAATATTTAGTTGTTTATTTAAAATGGGATAACTTCAGCAGCAGTGAGAAAGCCCTTTCTCACTATAGGCAAAATAGTCAACCATCATGATTTAAGCTTATCTGTGTGACCTTGCTTTGGAACAAGGCACCAATGCTGACCCAGACAGATCCTCTGCTCAGCTGGCAAAGGCTGTTTGTTTCTGTCTTCCAGTCCTTATTTTATGTGATATATTGTATACTGCAGAGCCTAAAGCATGCTGAGAATGGATGGGTCTCCTTGCAGACCTTCTGAGGGTTTCCAGAGTGAAGGTGGCCTCAGCTAAGCAATTAACTCTACAGATTTTAAGAGACTTCAGGTGAAAATCTTGGGTTTAAATCAAACATATAATGTAGACATTTTCATTGTTTTAATTTCTCTTATGTTTTCCAGAGTCTTGGAGTAAATAACTAAAAGACAATTTTTATCTCAGATTAAAGATTTGAATCTTCTTCTGAAATAATTAAATTTATTTCTTTGAAAAATGTTGTTTTTCTTCCTAACTGTCATTTTTGCTGTGACAGAAGTCCCATCCAGGTATCTATAGAAGCATTTGAGTCTAATACTCTAAGCTGCTCACCTTAAATGTACAGCCAGTTACCTAAATGCTATGGTATATTTTCATCCCTGCTGGATCACTCCTGTTGCAGAATTAGCATAGTTTGGGAATGCCATTTAGTGACTTTTTTTTAATGTTTACCAAATTTCTTTTGTTCAGACCATTTGCAGAGCACTATTATTCCCCACTGTCCACACCTGACTAGCTAGAACTAACTCCTCACTTTCCCTGATTCCTGATCATTAAGCTGCTGTTTCTACATGCTGATTCATTACTACCTGTCCAACATATAAAAATAAATTAGCTAGAGTTTCTTCTAAAATTTACTGAAACTATTGAGTGACTTTCCATTAAATCAGTATTTGTGGGGCTGATGGGCTGCAGATCCATCAGTCTGAGTATATACAACCAACATAGCACAATTTGGAGGAATCGAATGCTAAAGTAGATATTTTAAGACAGTTGTTCTTCTACTGTTAATGAAGGCTTTAAAGTGACAACAAACCTCAAAGGCTGAGCGGTGACTTTTATCAGATTCAAAAAAGTACAGCTTCTCTTTTGTATTTGAAGAATCAGTTGGAGTCACAAGGCTACAGAAATAGGTAGTGTAAAAATGATTCCTACTTCAAAGGGCACAGAACAAGCAACAATTTCAGATATCTTGAGTATATACCAAATGAATCTATGCAATATAGTATTATGCAATTATTTGCAGCTCTTCTGTTGATATGAGTCTGCAGCAAAGAATTAAAACCATTCGTTGAGGTCTAGGAATAAGAAGCAGCATCTAATTAATTACAGGAAACATTCTGATGAGTCCACCTGTACAATTCAGCTTCTGTGTATCAGTGTACATGTATAGGTAAACCTGTACAATGTAATCTGGTTCACACAGGGACTGTTCATTCATTCTGAGTGCTCTTTACGTTGCACAGGCATCTGAAGTGTATCAGCTAACAAATGGTTCAGGCAATCTCTAGCCATGTCTCAAGACCCTTAAATGAGGCTGAAGCATCACTGCTGTTCCCCATCTTCCTTGCACAATGTGGTAAGAAAGTGTGTATTAAGACATAAGCTACAGAGAAAAGCCAGCAAGGAATAGTTCAATTGTTTTATGCTCTACTAAGGGTTTTGCATACACCTGACAATCTTTGCAGGTTTTTGACACTTCTGGTCTGGATGATGGCCATGGTCCTATTCTTGCAATGTGATTACAAGTATGACTGCAGGATTCAGGCTCATGTAAATAAGATTTCCAGGAAAAAAAAGTGTATATGCTTAGCACATACGTTTTTAGTAACAACTGGATGAGAAACATTTGGATCCAGAAGGGTCCAAAGACTATTTTCTTCTCATGATGTTACTCACCTAGTCATTTCTTTCCTGTCCCTTTCCTGCTTTTAATTCTTCTAACAGCAGCAACAGGAAAAGACAAAGCAGCATATGCCCTGCTATCTTCATTGTTCAGGAGGTTCCATGGAGTGTGAAGCTGGATTTATTTTCAGACAACAGGACAGATTTCATTTTTAACCTAAAGAGAAATGTCTAGTAGTACATGCTGCTGGTGGTGTTTAATTCTGAGAAGGGAAAAGTGAGCCCTCAACATGTAGAAAGTAGCTGAAAAAAGGAACTTTTTTCTGCAACAACTTTTGTGTAGGAAAAGAAATAAGGGGTTTTAATTGCTGTTAAGATGATTTAGGTTTGACATTAGGGAAAAAGCTCCCTAATAGTAATAGTTTCACAGCTCAGGTTTAGACAGCTGATGGATTTTGTGGAATTTTTGCAGTTTGCTATCTTAACAGAGAAATTAATTAAGCTATTTCAGGATGGATTTTTCTTTTTTCTTTTTGTACAGTAATATTTCAATCCCCTTTTTCTTCAAATTTCATTGTGATTAAAACTTTCACATCCAATGTGAACCATTTTTACATATTCTCACTTGCAGAGAGTTAAAAATAACTATAGGCAATTCTGAAGTAAAATATTTCCAGGTAGAAAACTGAAATGACACACTTTAAAAGTGGTTCAAAGTTTTTGAAGTGTTCTGGCTGAAATTTCAGTCTATATGAGTTCACAAATATTTTTGTTGTAAAAAAAGACAAACCATTTTATGAGATGAAATCATCACCAACATTTCAGTAATCAGTGGAGAGTTACATGAGTAAGTAATTTCCTTATTTTTTCTGGGTTTCTTGTTTGTGTTAAAAAAATGAAAACAGCAAAGCTAAATTAGTCTGTTGAAACTGCACTTATTCATGCTCAAGACGTTTCATGAGACCTATTAAACACAAAGGCGTTTTAATTTGAACAATTTTTGCATGTGCCTGATGCTATCTGTATTTATAATATTTATATAAGTATTTCTAATGAGTCTCATCACATTTCTTAGTCTTTTAATTGTGAAATACCTAACAGTACTGATATTTAAAATAACAGTATCAGTATTAGAGTTAACAATACTGAAATTAATAGAGTAGTTGAAACTTTAAGAACATCTTTGTTCTACAATGTCATTGTGTAGTGCACTTTATTATCATTTTAATAGAAAATTATTTCATTATTATGGGTTTGCTATCATCTGAATGCTCATAAAAGTGCTCTGAACAGGAAAGCTGTGTGTGGTTGAGGTGTAAATCTTTTTATCCTAACTTGATACTGTAATTCTTATTATCAGTGTGATAAAAAATGTGCCCAGAAACATTTTGGAGGCTTACAGACAAAGGACAGGCAAAATGTCCTACAAATCTAGTTTAGATATCACCAAAACCTTATCAAACCTCTTTCTTCATAGGAAGTTTCTTACATCTTAACATCCATATCTTAAACCCAGGAGGTTCCTCTGTTTTGTACCAAAAATGAGAGCAACATAATAATTTGTGTTTTTCTTCCTACGTTAGTCTTGATTTAACTTCACATCCAAATCCTATTTTAGTCATTTTAATGAACATGCCCATTCTCATTGCACCCAGCTTTTACCCAGAGAAAATTCCAACTATTATTTGAATAAAAACTCAAGAATATTGACAACTTTGAAAAGAATTGTGTGTTTTCCCCCATGAAGGCCTGCTTTTTATGCTGCAGGTATTCTCTTTGATGGGTGATGCCACAGGGACAGTTTTGTTTTAACATAACATATTGGCTGTTAAAATAAATCTAAAAGAACATGGAGGTCATACTGAGCTGGTCCCAAATGTCCCTATAGACATATGTACAGACAGGTGGTTTATACAGCCTCCTGTCCAAAACAAGATCTGGAGGGATTTCTTCTTATTCCTGACAGGTGGTCAGCTCTTCTCAGAGATCTCTGAATATGTCTGTTTAAAATATTTACATGATTTTAAGATGGAACAATGGGTTCTTTCGGTGTAAAGCCACTATCCACCTTTCAAAGATGGTTTACTTGGGACTTTGAAATTAATTTCCTTTTCATGAAAAAATTAATACAAAGTGCTGAGGACAGAACCTGGGTTATTTAGGACAAAAGCAGCAGAATTTAATCACATTGCATTACCCTATTTCTACCTTTTTTCTGGAGGCATCTGGGGCACTGCTGAGGTGGTCCCTGTACAACTGACTCACTGCTGAAAGCATCTGCAAAGTTGCCACTGTTTGAGCACATTGTATGATGTGGGTGTCTATCCATTGTGAATAGAACACAGACAAAACCCCTCTTCTGCAGCAGCACCAACACAGGGACAGCAAATTTCAGCCACGTTCTCTGGCAGTGGCACATGCACTTTGTTGCCAGGCTGATGCTGTAGTCACACCTTGCTGTTTCATGCAGTCTTTCACAGGCACTGTAGCAGTTCCTCATTTTTTTCTAGTGATAGTTTAAACTTTTGACATTTGCAGATTACTTTTTACATGTACAAACAGTAATTCTGCCCTCATTTTCTTATTAATTTAATTGAGAAACTATTAGATGTGGTCCACAGCAGGATTCCTTACATATTTCTCTTTATAGCACCAGGCAGAAGTGCCACTATTTTCATTTAGTGGGGAATTTTCTATGTGTCTCTGTCTTTCTGGGCCGTAACATAAAATACAAGCTACAAGTTAGTAGTCATATCTCAGAAGCTCATTGTATTCATGTTCTTTTCCATGGAAATACTGGTCTACATGCAGCAGTGTTGCATTAAACAGCTCTTTAAAACAGGACTTGCTTAACGGCTCATGTTAGAAGAAATATTTTGATACAATAGCAACTAGCACTGGAGCAGATTAAATGCTTGTGTCTTTAGTGTTAGAAGTCACTTTCAAAATTTTGGATTTTGTCAGCTGATATGTCCAGGGTCGTTAAAGAATAGATGGACTATTTAGCTACCCATATTCAGTTACTCTCTGCAGGTACAATTATATTTTCCTTTTTATGATGTCTGGTGTACATCTGTCAGATGTTTTCTTCAAAACTGCGGTTTAAAAGAAAGGTGATAATGTAAACATGTCAAAATATATAATGAGGAGAAGTATATTTGTTATTGTTGTGACTCAAAATATCCGTTTCTACTTATACTTCATATGAGAAATTCGATAATAGTGAAAAGTTGCAAAGTTACGGAATTTGAACAAAAGGTGAAGTAATAAAACTGACAAGCTTACTACAACAGCAAACACCAAACAGAGTTGGATGTTGGTTTTGCCTTATCTCTGCTTATGGCGTATCTGTCCTTCTGTGTTTACAGCCTCAATAACAGCTGAGTGGATGTCTGTGATTTTTATTCCTCCGAGATATGATTACGTTAGCATGGGAGTGCCTTTTGTTAGCCAAATCCACACCTTAGTGTCTGGCCTGTTTGCTTGTCTGTCTTGTTTTAAAGGACTGAAATATTCTACCCTGTTCTTTGCTCTAGAGAGTTCACATTATTATAGACCTGAGCCTTTTAGACAGGCAATGATGTTCACTGAGGCATTATGTTGTATGTTTTCAAATTCAACAATCTTACCTACCCCATTCAAAACATTCATAATTCTTTTTTCAAAAGTGGAGCAACATTTCTATTCATTTAATTTAGACAAGAGAAAGTTAAGAGCTTCTGAAAACCAGGTATGAATAATTTCAAATTGGAAAGTCAAAATGAATGTTCACTGTTGAAATTAATCTGCTTATTATGGACACAAATGGTTGAATACATTTGCATTTTTTCAACTTCCGTAATAGAACTTGTGTGTGTTAACTTAGAATCTCCTCTGTGTATTACTACACCAAATAAATAGTGAAGTAAATAAAGCAAAGTTAACTGAGAATCAGTGATTATTATATAAAATATTATAGAAAATTACACCAGAACTCTCTTACAGTTAACTAGCTGATATTATGTATTTAACCCATCATTTAAAATGACTGCAATACAGTATAAAATATTAAAAGAAAGTTTCCATTTAAGAAAATGAACCTGTAAATGAAATGCAAATCAAGCTGATAGTAATTGATTATGTGATTAGATTTCAAACTTGTTATTGTTTTTCATTTGTATCTCTGAAATAAAATGCAAAATGTTTAAAGAAAAATAGTATGTCTTTATTAATGCCCCAGTTTGATACCCTCTATATCATGTATCTCCAATATATTGTTTATCTTGGTCAAGGGGCCCTTTCAACACTTGCTCATTGGGTTCTCAAACGAATTTGGCATTTTGAGGTCTCATAGTAAGCTACATATTAACAGTACAAAGAAGGAGCCAGACGTACTGCAGGGCCTTGGAAAACATAAAACAATGCTCTTAGCTTTTATCTTTGGATGAAATAGTCTCCTTGATAACAGATGCCAGAGCAGGGAGCAGGGCTCATCGTTCCCCATAATGAACCTGCGTTCTCCAGATGTGCCCTGCTGTTGGGAGCATCTGATTGTGTGAGATTTCCAAGCCCAGCAATCAGACCCCAGGAGGACAGTCTGCTTACATAGCAGAAAAAGTGTGGCAATGGTAAAACTAAGTAAATCATACACACAATGTTGCATCATATATGCATATCGGATATATGCTGTCTGATCCAGATAATGGTGCTTAAAATTTTCCCTTATTACACTTGTCTTTCCTTCAATACTGAATGTTTTTTTTTTAAATCAACTTTCTAAAATATTTTTAACTAGGATGCAGATATATTAAAATATTTTAGATCAAAATATTGAATAAGTAAAATACTTTATGCCCACTAACCTCTTCAAAGAAACCACACTTAACTGTGTAACTCAGTAGGAGAGCAGTTTTCCTGTATTAAAGCTGCTTTCCTAGCTAACTTCTGTTGGGAGACCAGATTTCTTTACCAAGCCACTCTCTCTCTAAAAGATTTAATTAAATTTTTATGTCTGAATTTATAAACCATTAAATTATATTGAAAATTCTTGCACATAAAACTGTTCCCTGTAATTGTAAAATATTGCTGCTGTAAAATATTTATTATTAGATATTATTAATTTATTTTGTAAACTGCAATTTCTCTGATTGTTTCAGGCGTACTTAACATCCTTACTTTGCTCTTAAAGATTCATTAAAGTCTTTAAAAAAATAATCTTTTTTTTTTTGAGTGCAATAAATGAGATACAAAATTTGTCTTCATCACTGATCACAGGATGGCAAGCCTAGATTTTAAAAATTTTCTTCTGCAATCACAGTCCACAAGATGGCAATCTTGGACTGAGAGTGCCTCCACAAATTATTCCGTTAATAGCCTTGCTGCTGTTTCCAACTTTGGTAGCAGGTTTGAAGCGTGGTATGCTGTGCTCATGGCTGGGGCTGCACTGCAAGCAGCCCTGAGGCACTTTCAGATGGGCCCCAGTACCCTCAAAATTGGCAGCTCAAGTAATGCAAAACCACGCTCCTTTGCTCTAACCAGTTTCCAGTGACATGCACTCTAATTCAAGCAGCCAGTTTTGAAATAAACTATTTAGAAGTATAGAGGCTGTTTAGTAGTATGAATACTTCTTAATGGCTTCTGTACATTTAATGCAAACAAAAACCTCAAACAAAACCATACACTGTACATTAACAGCTGGATGTAAATGTTACCTCACCCTGTCCCTACCACAGCATTAAAACCTCTGACAATCTTTTTAAAAATATATATCCTCTCAGCAAGTTATGAAATTGGAAGTACTGTTGCTTCTTTTACAAGTGGTCTTTCTCTCTCAAGAAAGCTCTAGGAGACACCCATATGGACAGAGGTTTCTTGCAGACTTTCATCGTGTACAGGTCTGCTTGTCCAGCTGTGCTTCTCCGAGGATGTAAGGGAAGAAACACCTGGCAAGTCACTGCCCTGGTGGCGGGCAGCCCTTCCTCTGGTCTTGTGGAAATGGCCAAAGAGTAAGCAGAAACACCACATCAGATATATAATAGTCTTCACAGACAAGAAATTCAGGGATTTTTATACTGCAGACCACTGTATCGCTCAAATGGCTCTGCACTGGGTGCAGCTCTGCAGCGTAAACAGCAGCATGGTTGCCCACAGCTGTTAGGTACCTAACACTTTAAAGAATGAGGACACATGGATTAAAGTTTCTAAATCCCACCAAAGCTTCACTTAGGATGCACTTTTGGACTAACCAGAGTTGTAAGAGTTTGCAGTAGAGCTGTACTGACTTAACGTAAGACCATTGGTATTAGCAAGTCACCACAGTTGTAGCTTCTCAACTTTGTGAACTAGCGTGGCCTCACTGAATTCAGCATAATCACTGCGGTGTACACCCTGGAACGTGTTGCTGTCTCATGGGGGTCTCAAAGATTTAAAGGCATTATGCCAATTTGAAGATTAGACTATTTAACACGGTGTAGATGGTAATGTCGTCCTAGGGGATAGTTCAGCCTTCCTGCAAATGGTTTCACAAACTGGCAGCAGAAGGCCCTGAAAAGGTGTTTGGAGGAGGCCATGCAGAGCATGAGTGTCACAGTCATGTATCACCCCCGGAGTTCTGGTTGTCTAGCTGTTTCCTCCAGCTTAAAATATGATTTCAAAACCTGGACAATGACAAACCCTCACTTGCTAGCCTTAGTGAAAAAAAAAAATTAATTTTGTAATTTATTTGCAGTCATTCAATGAACAAGCTGTACCTACTCATTACTGTTCAGGGTATCTCAACTTGCCAAGGCTTGAATTTGGGATATGGAAATGGCAAAATCCCAGAATTAAGTATGAAAAGGAAATTATCTGGGAGAAAGCCAAGAAAAATAAGATGAACAGCTTTCTCTTTTCTTGCATTTGATTTTATTTATATTTTCTGAGTTACTGAAGGCTTCTAGGGATCTAAAAGAGGTGCTACTACCTTTCTTTAAAGCATAAAGTATAGAGACCATTATGACTTCTTTGCCACTGGGCTTAGTTAAAAGAATAAAGATTGGTGGGAACTAAAATGAAGAAATCCAGCTTGCTCTTCCATGTCCTTCAGAAAAAGGGACAAAAGCTAAGGTAGCCATAGAGAACTGTATTAGCTGAGGCCTTCCTCTGACCCTACGCTCATCCTCTGTGCAAACGGACAAGAGCTCATCTGGGCAGCTGTAGTCTCAGCTTTGTCCAGAAAATAGTGGTGTTGGCAGCCTGGCAGGAGCTGATGCTATCACATAGCTTTAGGAAATTGCCATCAGCTTGACCCCCTCTGATGTAATTGCTTTCCTGGTTTCTTCTCCTTTCAAGTTTTGATCTACGTTAGTCTTTTGCAGAGGTAAGAGACTGTATTTCATTAAGCTGTACAACTTTTTGGTATCTAATTTCTCTAGATACCTTTGTTTTATTTCTCAAGCTTCCTTCTATTAGCATCATGTTTTACTCCAAATTTCCAGATCTGACAGGGAAATTTTAAACAAAACTGGATCTTTGATACTTTTCCCCACAAATCAAAACTTTGATATTTATGAGTGATGTGTATTTATGGCTATTGAGATAGTTTCCACTTTGTATGATTGTCTTTATTATTATTTCAATTGAAATTAATTTTGGAGATATTAAGGTTTTATGAAACATTACACAAAGTGTTTTAATAAATCCATCTCACCTCTATTCATCACCTGCAATATTTTTTTGATTATGTATGTATAAGAAAAATCATATTTTGCACATTTCTGCTAGTATTTCTGGGAAAAAAAAGGAGCTTACCAGAATGCAATATTACTGAATTATAGTGTGTTTCACTGACAGAGTTGATTGTGAAATGAATTTAGAACAGTCTACAATAATTCTCCCTTAGTATCTCATGCTTATTAAAGAAAGGTCTGATTCAGAAATGCTAGTAGGAAGGTTAGACCTGATGCTCACAACTGTGTATAGAGCTCATAAAAAAGGTAATCTAAACACTAAGAAAACCTACCCATGTAATTTCTCATTTTATGTCTACTGGCAGCAAAATAACAACACATCTAACAGTGTAGGAAGGTGACAAAAATTAAAAGTCTCATCTAAGTCTTGTTACATAGTGGGGAGTTTTTCAGCTGCTTTTAGTAAGAGAGAGATCAGGTCTTGAAAATGTAAACAGTCAACAGTTATTTGTGTTAATTGTTTTTATTCTTAAAATGTCCCAGCAGGAGTTCTTTTTTAGTCCAAAAACTGCCTGAAGAAACATAGTGTGTATACATGAGCTGAGTTTCTTCTCTTCTTTTACCATTTCTGATAACCTTGTGTACACTGCTAGTCTGTATTTCTACATGTAAAGCTGTATTATTTGCAGAATCGTTAAAGGGAGACTATTTCTCTGCAGCAAACGCAGGTATGATTAATATTATCTTTTTATTTATTGCATACATTAAGAAGCATAAATTAAAATATCCTTAAAATAAAAACACATTAAAAGAGAAATCACTTCAGAGGGCATGATCTTCCTAAGTGACTGTTTGGATTTGTAGGTTATCACAAAAAACCTATTACGAAAGTATTATAATTAAAAAAAAAAGAAAATACGTTTTTCTAAAATTAATTACTGTGTAAAAAACCTGTTGTATTGCAAACTGAGATTTGTGTAACAACAGCATGGAAACCGTTTGTTCTAAACCCAAACTGTAATAGCACTTTGTTTTACTTTGAGGGAAGCAGAGTAGAATGCAGCTGGATGCTCATACTGCACTGCTGCTCCAAAGCACCTCTTGGCAATTCTTCCCTACAGGACCTCGGTTCCCACGGTTAAGCGGTGGGAGGTTTCACTAGGCAAGGAGGAAAGGGGAAAAAAAAGAGAATACTTAGTCATCTATTTTTTTTTCTCTCAAAGCTTATTGCCTTGTCTTCACAAGGAAAAATAAATTAAAAATAGTGATAAGTAATAATCATTCTTGTAGGCTGTGTCCAAAAGCCTCTCTGGTGCCTGGCTCATTTGTGTTTGCCGAATGGGTGTTGCACAGTTGCCAAAACAGTGTGCCTGGTAAGGAGGAGGCATGCTGCCCATGTGTGTGGCCCCATGGCAACTTCCAGCCAGGGCCGGGGCTGAGCCCACAGGGAACCTGTGCTTGTACTGTCCTGAGAGTGACTTTCGCTAGGGAGCTGTCAGCCCCCCAGGGCGGCAGCCATGGCAGCACGCAGACCCTGAAGGGTTGTGGTATTTCTGGTTTCAAACCTTTCCTGCAGTTCATCTCATCCCGCAGAACTGAGCTACCCCTGCAGAAGGAGTTACCTTACTCAAGTTTGGTATTCTTGCTTCTAATAATCTGCAAACCCTGGAGAGTGTAAGTGTTGGTATCATCTAATGTGTTCACCATATGGAAATGGTGGAGCAGCTCCCTTTCAGGACCACAGCTGAATCAGGATCTGGTACAAGATCTCATAGAACACGGAGGGTAGAAGCTGGCACCCCTTTTACTCCCAAGCAGCGTGGGAGCTGCTCCTGGGCCATGGGCTCCTGGCACACCTGAGACCCTCTGATGGCAGGTGTTAGCTCATGCCAATGCATGAGTTTGTCCCAGAGGGTAGGTGCTCCTCTGTCTTGAGAAGTAACGATGGTTGGTCGGTCATGCAGCCCCTCTCCCATCCTGTACGTCAGAGTTTTACCGACCTCCTGTCACTGGCACTGCTATTTCTTCAAAAGAGGGCTGGGGTCATTAGTGGGGCAGCTTGTTCAGCTCCTGCCCCAGCTGTGGCTGCTTTTGGTGGAAGTTATCAATTATTGACATGGTAGGTCTCATGAACATTTATTCTTTGTTAAAAATAGAGGCCATTAATACACTTTCTAATTAAAAGGGTTTTTTTCCCCTGTCAGGAATGCTTCTTGCCAACCACCAGTACCATGCTTAGTTAAATAATCTGTGAGGATTTGTTACATTATTTACACTGGAATAAATTATATTACTTTCATACAAATTTGCCTAATCAACTGCTGGTCTGATGTTGCACTGGGTTACATAGCCTGGAGAAGTGCATGCAGGTTTGGAGCTAGGGTCTCTGGCTTTCCAAAATGGAGCCTGTCACTACAATCACCCTGAAAGGACAAGGATTGATTAGTTTTCTCTGAGGCATTAGCTCATTACATGATGATACATTCTAATAGGTAGATGAATACAGTCTGAGCTTTTACCTGGGGCTTTTGGGAACCTTAGTGCTCCCTGCTGCCTCTGAAACCTAACATTTGGCTCATTTTCAAAAGCAGCTCACCCCGATTCATCCAAAACCTTACTTCAGTTTCTTCTTTTGTGAAATGGGACTAACAGCTGCACTGCCAGTCTCAAAAGCTGAAATATGATGAACAATGTTCCAGAATATTACCAGTTTGTTTTCAATATTCAGAGTTTTTGTGTTTTTTTTTTTTTTTAAATTAATTTACTGTGTAGACTTTTTATGCCATTAAAGTATTAGAGACATATTTTTGTGTCTTTTGCCATAGCTTTAAAGGCTTGAAAATAAGAAATCAAGACTGGATATTTTCATATATGCACAATACTGTACCAGTAAGGTTCTGAAAAAAAATCCAGCAATTATCAGAAGAAGATAGCCTGCAAAGCTATCTGAGAAATAGCCTGCAAGAATGAAATTAATTATTATTTATAGAGAAATTAGCAAGGTGCCAATCATAATAGTTTAATTTGGCTTCCAAAGAATCTGGATATATAATATGGATATACTTACTTTAGTGTTTTTAATATTTCAGGCAGCGTAGAATCAACTGAAAAAAATTTCTCCTGAGGGGTATAGAATCTGCTGTGGCAAAAGGTATTCAACTGGTTTCAGTAATATAATTCTGTTGGCTTCAGCAGAGTCTTTAGATTGATTCTGGCTTGGGATCTGGCCCAAAATGAAGAGGACTCATCCCAAATTAATCTGCTCTTTCAGATATACTATTTCTGAGATCTTCGCTTTCCCCAGTGAAGGTCAGGGCAGCAGGAGGTAAAACATTGGCGTGATTAATATTCCCCGCATCTGTCTGGAGCTGAATGCCTTGTGCAGAAAGCCAGCTGACCAGAGGGCATTGTTAAAGAAGGTGATGCATTCGTATAGCTAAAAGCGCAAAGACACTAGTGAGCAAATTTTCAGTTGTAAAGAATAAGGTCCAGGTCTCAGTCTAGCATGTCAAATTGTTATAGTTGCACCATATTCAAAGATAGAGGGAAATTGGTTTGAAGTAGATTTTTTCAGTTGCAATGAAATGTTGCCTTGTTTCAAAACTAAAAAAAAAAAAAAGGCACAACATGAATTTGTTTAGTGAAACCATTAGAATTTTCGGGTTTTTTGTCTGTAGAAAATCTTTAGAATGGGAAGATTTTCAGCACTGGGGGGGCAATACTGTTAGTAGTTCCACAGGAATGCTAGGAAAATGACCTGCAAGAATTATGTTCAGAAGCTAAATTTATATGGCTTAGGGGGTAAAAAAAGAAAAAGTTTGCATGGGACAAGGAATAAGTTTGCATACCTTTTCTGTGATTCAATAGCACAGGAAATATTCTGCAGTGGCCTTCAAAATGCCAAGACATCACAGTGCAGAGAAAGTCTCATTCGTTTTTTTTCTGATGAAGGCTGCCTTTATTTCAGTCTGTGTACACACTGAGTACTCCACTGCCTCTGAACAACTAATGATGTGTTGAGAGACAAGTCATCTCTCTCAGATGCTTCAGATGAACTTACTTCTTTCAGTGAAGTTTTTGATGAGAAATAAAAGAATCATTCTCAATTTAAATATTTTAAGCAGACTATAAAACACTATAAGCAGATACAAAATTTGAAGATGAACGTATTCAATATTAACTTTTCTACTTTATTTTTTCCCCTGTTCATATTTCATAGCCTAATCCCTTCATCATCTTGATCAAAATGTCAGAATTCCTGTAGAATGGAGAGTTTCCAGTTCATGTGAGTGTCAGTTATTTTGCATCTAAAAATCTCAGGTAAAGGGAAATTTGACCTAGGAAATCTGGAGAATAGCTGAATTGTAGCTCACTTGCTGCCAGCTTCTCTTCTTGCTTGTCTGATTGGGAGAAGGTTTAAGTCTTCTACACAGAATGAAGCATTTTTTTAGGAAAGAATATTTACTAAAAAGTAATATTTTTCCAGCTAAAGTCACTGCTGCTAAGGTCAGTGCATAAAACACATTAATAATATTTTGATTTGCTCTTTTCCTGGAATCTCAAAGCAGAAGTCTTTGTGTTTTGAGAACAAGAATAGAGAGAGTCTCTGGTGTAAGACAGTGCTTTTGCACACTGGAGGCCGGTGACAGCAGGCTGTTATGGGTTTCCTAAAGAATAATGACTTGTGTTACCATTAGACTCAGAGAGGGTAGGACCAGGGATTATGGTGCTCCATCACTGACAAACCTCACGCCTCAGATGTCATCAGTGACAGCCCTCACTCCTCCATACCCTCCTGCATTACCAGAATGAAAAGATAAAAAAAAGAGCCTTAGCCTAAACCCATTTAAGCCATGAAGAAGGACAGAAGCTTGATCACCTCCCTGAAATCTTTGGGCACAAAGTAGCATGTAATGTAAATTATAGAAAGACTCAAGGTACCAACAAGCATCAGCTGTGACTACAGTGAGCAAATGGTCTTTAATTAAATATCTGGAAAAACAAAATGTGTACTAAGAATGTTGCTCTGAGATCCTGTTTCTTCACATTCCAGTTGCTTGAGAGGTGTTTTCCTGCTGCTAGAGGAGTCTTCCCCTTTTTGAGTTCACTTTAAAGCAAAAAAAAATGAACAAGGATACTGTTAAAGAATGCGTCACTGAAATTCAGTAAACGGTTGTTTAGACGTTGACTCAAGCTGTAAGAAAAATCACTATTTTTTTTTAATGGTTGGGCATGACTTTGGTCATGTTATGAGTCATTTTAAAATGTAAAGCACCAAAGCTAATTTAAGGAAATACTTAGTGTTGTAATTGTATATCCTCCTTATAATGATGCTGTTAACCTGAGATTTCAGCCCTAAAGCTTACCAGATCTATTTATATGTTTACTTACCCCAAGGTACTAGCTGCAAAAAATCCTTGAAAAAGCACCATCATTAGCACCCAATTAAAGAGAAAACTTATGCTAATAAAGCCAGGAGTTGCTTTTTAATGCTAGGAAAAGGAAAAATATTTAATGACTGTGTTTCTGGAAACCTTTTAATGTTTGGGATAATTAGTTCAGTCCAGCTACTACATTAAGGGCAGTTTAAGTATTGTACAGACATTTGAAGGTTGCTATATTCAGAGAGGACCTTTTGCAATCCTCTGGCAGTGAATGGCATCTTATCCAATATTCAGATTTAGTCAAAAAACTTCAGCAGTGGAAAACCTACTCAAGGATTCTATTTGTTTTTTTTGGATGCTTTTTGTAAATCTCAGATGACGAAAACAAACTAAATTACTTGAAATGGCAGCTGCATAGCTGCAGAAAGTTATAGTTCCTACATTTAAGATCATTGTTATCATCAGTGCAGTCCACTGAAGAATCTATAGTACATCATTCTTGAATATATTCAATCACAAGGAATTTATGACTTATTTCAACCACAATACATTTCTGAACCATTCTAGTACTGTGCAAGTACCTCTCTGTGCTATGTGGCTTCATGTGTCTGATGCTCATTTCAGAGGGCAAGCAAATATACATTTTTGAATAGTCTAGATTAGCTTTTGATCTTTTCTCAGAGCAGTTTAAAGGGACAAAATGCTCCATTATGTAGGTACCTAAGAGTTTACTGTAGCAGAGGTGATCTGGTGGAGTACAAAGAAACTATATCAAGAAGGTACAGTACTTTCCAGTCCCGGGCTGGTCCTACAATCCAGAGGATAGGCTGGTACAAAGTGGTGCAAATTAGGGGTAAAGTTGCTTTACTTTGTATTAACTTCCTCATGTCCCTGTGACAGCCATTGGTCAAGGAGGCTTGCAGAGGTCTAAAGCCATCCTTGTCCCACCTTTTACAGTGAAGACCAGGGGCAACTTTGATGATCTGTTGCACACCTAACACCTTTCCACCTGATATACCTATGCACAACAGGTGTAAATATAAATCATGAGACTTGTTTTTAATATGTAAAAAGCTGATTTTTGTTATAATTGAGGATTTTCTTCTGGTTGGGTAAGTGGGCATTTCAGTTGTTCTCCTCCTGTATGAATTCCCAACACAGTCAGCATGTCTTTTGTATTTTGTTTTCTTTTCTGTTCCTCCCTCTCCTCTCCTCTCCTCTCCTCTCCTCTCCTCTCCTCTCCTCCCCATCTAATTTTCTCTTCACCTCGTCTAAATATACTTCTATTTTTTTCCTGGTTTTGTCTTTGACTTATTAATTCTTCATGTGAGCACCTGAAAGGAAACATTTACTGAAGTCAGAGCTGTTGAAGGATGCATTGGTATGCACGGACCTACTACAGATACCTCAACCTCTACAGATCAGATTCCTTTGGGATCTACGTAATACAGTCCCTAAAACATATAAAACTGCATGGCCTATATCAAAACATAAATGTCATCACTATTGTAAGGTGCTTGGATATTAGAGTAAAGAAAGCTGCAAGAATTTTGCTTGTACATTTGTCAGAATGTGCTATGGCATATTTTTGATCTAAGAAACGGGACTGAGCTAAAACATCCTACTGACCTTATAGTGAGCTAAACAAATCAAAGGGATGAAAATGTAAAAAATGCAACCTTTCAAGTAATAAGTATATCTCTCTGTGGTCATGGACAAAATGTCAAAAACTTCTAAAGATGCTTAAAAAAAGGTAAAAAAAATTCTGCTCAGCTGTGCTTGTGCATAACTCTGAACTAACATGACTGCTGCTCACAGTCCACAGCCACAACTGGAACTAATCACATCAGCTGAGAGACCCTACAGAAATTTCTGGCTGACAAGACGCTGTAATCACCTGCTGAGGTTGCTCTGTCACACTCTAAAGTTAAGATCTGGAGCAACTCATTTAACCTGTCTGTATCTTTGTTTTCAAATCTAGACATTAGCAAATAGCACATTCCTCCACCACAGGGCTCGTGTGATGAAAAAAGTTGTGCTGGGTGTCGGTGCCCAGGTGCTGGCAGTGGGAGCTGCAGGGCGGCCTCTGTGAGAAGAGGCCAGGGCTGCCCTGTGCCAGACACAGCCGGTTCCAGCCGGTTCCAGCCGACCCACCGCAGGGCACGGCTGAGGCCCTCAGCCAAGGTGGTGGCACCTCTGGGAAAGCATATTAAGAAAGGGCAAAAGGCTGTACAGGCAGTGAGGATTGAGGGAAAAAGTGTGAGAAACAGCCCTGTGAGCACCGAGGTCAGAGAAGGAGGAGGGGAGGAGGTGCTGCAGGAGCCAGAGCAGAGATTCCCCTGCAGTCCCTGGAGCAGGGGAAACTGAGACTCTGGATCAGGTTTATCCTGAAGGACTGTAGCCCATGGAAGGATCCACATTGAAGCAGGAGCGAAGTGTGAGGAAGAAGGAGCAGCAGAGAGGAGTTGTCATGGACTGACCACAGTCCCCATTCCCCATCTCCCCTGTGCCACTTGAGGGCTGGGGATGGGTAGAAGAGTTGGCAATGCAGAAGTGAAGTTGAGCCTGGGAAAAAATGTTTGGGGGTGAGGGGAAGGTGCTGTTTTAATTTGTCTTTGTTTCTTACTATCCAAATCTATTTTAACTGGCAACAAATGAAATTAATTTTCCCCAAGGTGAGTCTGTTTTGCCCATGACAGTAATTGACAAGGCATCTCTGTGTCTTTATCTCAACCCATGAGCTTTTTAATCTTATTTTCCCCTCTTCCTGTTGATGAAGGAGAGTGAGATAGCAGCTGGATGGGTGTCTGGCAGCCCACCAAGGTCAATCCACCACAAAAATGCAGTAGAGGTTGCAAAGTGCTGTAGTTACAGGAATGGTGGATTCACATAGATACTCTAGTATAAGGGATGTATGTTGTCTGCCACACAGAGGAATGTTTCTGTGATTGTACTTCTTTTATGTGAATAAGGAGACAGCTGTTATGTGAGTTGGTACTGAATTAGGGATATTCTCCTGTCCTGTGGGGCAGTGCTGTGTTGACATAATATATATACTATGCTTGGATAGGCACTACATGGTAGTCAGCACTGTGGTGGAGCACAAGCATGGGAGGTAGTCCTGTGTTTGATGTGTTAGATTAGCTTCCTGACATAGAAGGATGTTGCAGATACTACTACCTCCCTTGGATGGGATTGATGAGTCTTGACACTGAGGCACAGAAGTTTGAATATTATCCAGAAAGGGATCAGTCTTCTGCATCGGAATTTTACAACTAAACTTCAAGGGTAGATAACCAGACTGGCTGAACATAAACGTAAAGTGGAGACCAAATTACATTTCCCTTTTATGATAAGACAGTACTTAGCATAAGCAGTAGTACAGTACAGCACAACACAGTAATCGGTTCTTGAAGAAAAGGAATCCCTGCACATTTCTGCGATGTTTGTTGTGTCCTGCATATGCAACTCAGAAGTGATTCCACCTATGCTGTCAGAATGGTTAGTTGTTTTTGCTACCAAAGATTCCTGTCTGCATTAATGTGATGTGCTGCTTGTCTGTGGATAACCTTTCATAGGCAGCTAAAGCTTTTTAGATATTTATCAGGATAACTGAATGCATTTGCTTCAGCTACAGATTCTTTAAGACATTTTTTAAGCCTTGGCATCTCAGTGATATTTTTCCAGGTGGAATTCAATACAGTTCTGATACATTCCTTGTCACACAGACATTCTTATTTTAGGATTCACATATTTCTCAAGGTCCCTGGAAATTCATGTTGCATAGCAATAGAAAAAAAAACCCAACCCTCTCTCTATATACTTAACACCTAACTAAATATTATTAAAATATTGCAAAATTACAGCAATGCTGTTGGTATGGGTTCGTATTTGCTTCTTTTCAGGTTACAAAAGCCCATCAGCCACTCTGCCAAAGAAGAGCACAAGAATGGTTGTACTTTGTCCTTTTAAGAGCCCAGCTGCATCATGGGTACAGAGACACTTGGCTTAGGTAAGCCTTCCAGCAGTGTCAGAGAGATCGGAGGCGATCCTGGGACCCAGAAGGAGTGAAGTGTAGCTGTGTTATTCTGTAGCTCAATCATGCAAAGGAGATGGGACTTATTTAGTCAGATGTAGCACTGCCCAGACGTAGTTTTACTGCTTCCAGACCTGAGCCGTTTTGCCCGCATGTCACCTCATTGAAATGTGGCAGTCACTGCAAAACCAGGGAGCTGCATGTTGGGCACTGATATGCAGTGTAGACCTGCATCTTTCAAAGTCATCAAGGTCATGTATGCGCAAATCGAGAACTGAATGAAATGCAAGCAGTTGCACATATGTAAAAGTAAAGAATACAATCTTTTTTCTAAATTGCTGATATTTAATAGGATATGTTTGAGATCGTCCCCTCAGTTGCTCAGTCACTCTGAAAACATTAGTATTAATCATCCCAAACATTTGACTTCCTTATCTGAGAACTTTTTTTTTTTGGTAAGGAAATGGTTGACACCTTAACAACAAATTTGTGGTACATTGCTGATGTCTATTGGAATTAAAAATTAGGAAGCAGAACAATGTAGCATGAGAATGGGTGAATGCAATTCAGTAAAAAAAGTGAAAATAAATACTTGAAGTGCATGTTCAGAATACAAGATTGGGTAGAAAATTTAGACTTGAGATTGCAGAAACCAGATGAATCACTATATTGGAAAGAAATTAAGAGTCTAGGAAGTCCTATAGACTGGAATTGCAAAGAAAAAAAAAGAGACTAGAGATGATATTATAACAAGGGTGAAAATAACTAGAAAGGACAAAACATGGAAATACGAGAAGAGATCAAATAAAGCACAATTGGATTTGGCAAAATCAGCAGGAGAAGAAAGAGTAAGAGAGTAAGAAGTAAGAGCAAGAAAGAAAATGGACAATGGCAATAACAAGAAAATTGTGTGAGGAATAAATTGGTTTTATTTGATAATAATCTGTTTCTTAATTTCTGTCTCCTTTTGTAGAGTGTTATGGATTAGGCTTTATTGGAATGGCCTAGCTGACCATCTGGTTGTTCACCATAATCATGCACTGGGATTATTTCAGTTTGACGGCTAATAATTCCATAAAATAAAAAGCAAACCTGAGTTTTATTAATCCCTGCTGCAATGTTCTCTTTTGCATATAGAGACAATTGAAACAAATAGCTCAAAAGCAAACTTTTTAAAGATATATTTATTGTTTGCCTTGTAGATGCTACCCCTTGTAGCTGAAGGTACCATCTTCATTGTGTTCCGTGATTTGGTGATGTGTCTAACAAAAAAGGTCAGTTTATCACCAAATTATGCCGAAGTATCTAATTCAGTTAAGAATGCAGGATGTATTGGATTGCTTTCCAGGGGTTCATCATGTGCTTCATGGACTTTTTATGCATGTGAATTCAAATCGTGATGAATTTTAGGCATTGAAGAACTATTTCAGATTTCACTAAAATTTTTCTTTCCTATGTCAAGGAGACTAAGAACTAAGTACTGAAAACACCTACACTTGTGTTTACTCCTTTAAAACATAACTATATTGAAAAACTGTTTATGTTTTATATATTTTTAGTAAAAAAATTGATGTTAGAAAGCAGGGACAGCAGAATATGAGGCCTTTCCTATTTCACCCGCCTTGAATGGTGGATCTAGGCATGGCATTGACTAAGTGTCACTCTCATATGACAGCTGTTTGGGTTGCTGTGCCGGGCAGGATGCAGCGTTTCAGATGAGAATGCAGGAGGAAAGTTTATGAAATGGCATTAATGGAACTCAGCCCACTTCTGAATCTCTGCTTTTCAGTTCTGAAGCAGCATCTGAATCTAATGGTAAAGAATCATCTTCCTTTCCCCCTTTTGGCATTAGGAAATTGCCAAGCATATTTTACAAAGAATATAAATAAATGAGATTTCTTGATGTGCATGAATAATTCTGGGCAAGACTGCAAAAATCCAGATGCACTGAATGCTGTGAGCAAGGTTTGAAGGGAAAACTATGCTACCCAGCTCTTCATTAAGCAGTTATTTTCCTATTCCTTTAGAAAGAACTATCACCTTTTGTGAATTCACTCTAGCTCAGTCAGAAAGGAGTGACTCTCTGTCATCACAGTTTTGTAAGAGAAGGATCCTGAAATTTCAGTACCCGAACGGGCTGAGCAGAGGGATGATGTGACATGTAGACACATGAATGCCTTTCCCTGATCCCAAAGAAATCTGTCACCTGGGTGTTTTGTGTGCAGGTCAGCTCTCAAAACAGGAGTTGAGATCTCTGGCTGTACAGAAACATTCTCTGTAATGACCTCTTATTATTTTCATGTTTCTTTTATCGAGTTTGTTCACTCTGGAGGCTTCAGAGCCTTCAGATCTTACATTTGCATTGCATAGATGCTCTGAACACTTTTTTCAATACCTTCGGCAGACCTTCTCTTATAAGAGTAGTCTGGCTTGTCATTTTGTCATTAATGGTTCGGCTTCTCATAACTCAGATAAATATCTTTTTGAACTGTAAGCCTATTGCACAAATATTCTATAAAGACTCTACATACAATGAAAACCGTAACTGAATAAAAAAAAGTCAAGCTAAAATTTTTAAACTCCCAAAGCAAAAAGGTTTCTCTTAGAACGACAGAACGGGCTATCTACTTACCTCTCTATTTAGAGTTACAAAAATCCTTAGATGCTTCTGTAGTTAAGGGACCTTTTGCAGAAAAGTATTAATTATTTCACCTTCTACCTGGAGTGGAAATTCCTGGGGACCCACCACACAAATGTCCACATGGGCAAGGTTTTGCCAGGTTGAGGTTGAGAAGTGTCTAATCAGACAATAGGAATGAGTCCTGAGACTTTATTTGCTTTTGGAGCAAAAGTCTAAGCTCTAGCAGAGCAAATTAATGTGATTTTCCTAGAGGACTGAGATCTGAGGTACCCTTAAACAGGATTTGAAACCTTACTTGTAAATTAGCTTTCTCTCTAATTTTAATGAACTGTTGCATTGAGTAAAAAAGGTCCATGAATAATAGGGAGATGAAAAATTATCAGTCCCCTGGATCATATGGTTTGTGCTGCTTAGTGTATTGCAATTTGTGAAAGCAATATACGCTTGTTAAATTGGTATGTTAGTTCCTCTACATCATTCTTGTTGTGTTAATTTAATGACTGCGTCCATGAAGAGATAGTCGGGGAGACAAGGAATGCAGCAGGGAAGAGGAGTTCTCCCTGCACACAAGGGAGAGAGCATGTTGCAGTAAAGGTGACTAGTCTATGAAGGTTTGGACAGATTTACTGGAGCAGGCAGCAGGGCTCAGACAGCATTAATGAGATTGTTTATTAGTACCGGATGAACAATTCTGCAACTCACTTGACAAATACCAAGCAAAAAGCACCACAGGGGAGCGTCCCACTGCCTTTAGCTACTCCGTGATCTGTGGAATAAAATAATCACTGAAGAAAAACAGTCTATTTTCCATCTACTGAGTGTTCTCTAACATATGAAACCACTTCTATCAGAATTTAAAATCTAGGCTAACCCTGCATGAGATCAGAAGCTTTGTTTAAAAATCAGAAGTCTGTGGTTAAAATAGCAGCATAACACAGAGATGTTGTGACTGACTTAATAAGCCATGTATGCTGTACTGCATCTATTTCATTTCTGGTTTTTTAAGTACTTTGTTTTGATTCTTAAATTCAAAAATGTTACCTTAGCTACTGCACAGCATCAGATCTTCTTACTACTGCAAACTGTTCTGTTTTCCACAACTGTCTACCATTCCTGCATTCCACAGTATTTGAATTTGCTTGAAATGGATGTTTGTCAGCTAACTTCAGGGTGCTCAAAAACTTTCTCACTGGAGTATTTTTTTTTCCTTTTTCTTTTTGGCTGCATTCCCAGGGGGTCTGCCTGAACTAAGCTTTGTCTGCAGCAAATACACTTTTTGATATATATATATATACACACACGCACTTCTATACACATGAAAGATCTGTGTGTGTATGTACTTATGCACACACACATTATCCTCTCTTTTTCCATCCTTCCATCCATTCATCCATCCACCCACCCATTCACTCACCCAGTTTAAGAGCAATTTCTTATAGTATGGAAAAAGCAATAGACTTTGCACTGTTTTCAGCTTTTACTTTTTCTCGTCAGTGATCCAAGACCATTAGAAAAGTGAATGTGAAAGGCTGATTCTGCTCCTTTTTTGACTAAATCTGTGAAAAGTGACCAGAACTGAAAGGATTTGGTCAACTAGTATATCATTTACATTTTGAATTAGTGCCCAGAGATGTTGTTTCTTCGACTAGCTGCTAAAGTGTTTCTATGATTTCTCAGGTTATTTGTACTCAAAACTGAACCTCAAGATTATCAGTTAAGGTATACCATTTCTGGGGGGACGTGTCTTTACCACATTCGTTATCTTGTCTTATGCATTCTTTCTTGTGATGACCAGATGCTTTCCTGTTTATCTTGACTCCATTTTCATCAGCATCAGCTGTCATTGTGATGTTGATATGGTAAATGCTGAGTGGATTCCTCCCTTTCCTCTAGTTCACCTGACTGCTCCTTTCCTTCATCATGCCAGTGAACAACTATGTTCAGCAGAAAAGGTGGAGCACACATCTGTACTTATACACTGTTGTCCTCTACAAACTTTAAAGACCTGTCATTCTTGATTTCTCATTTGATTGCTGCAGGGACACATTGGATCGTACTGGATAAACTTGAGTTTTATGGTTTTGAATTTAAAGTGTTCAGTATACCACAACTTTCATTGCTCTCCAAGGTTTATCTTCCCTGCTCTCACATGTATTGCAGAAATGAGACATCTTTCTGTTCAGCACAAGAGCTGTTGTGATTGCTGACAACCAAACTGTATCTAGAAGGAATTTCATCCCTACAGCCAGACCTTTAGATGAGCAGGAATGGATTGGTGATAACACCTGCGCTGGTACATGTAAGCCATCTATTTGGGAAGCTTTTGCTTATCTGGTTCAACATAAAGCAATACCATGTAGTAACTGCAGAAAGCTGGAACATCTGTTTAAATAACCTCTTGGTTTTGGTGTCCTTTGTACATAGAGTTAAGACGTAAGGAGTAATTCAAAGGTAACTGAAGTCAGTAGAAAGTCTCCTAACTATTTTAATAGGCCTTAGACCAGTACCAGATGAATTTACGTTTACATTGCAAATGAAATTATCTACAAATCAAGAAACACGCACAAGAGAGGAATAAACTGTCTGGAGCTGCCTAGATGCTATAATCTGGTGCTTACTCAGGCATTTAACAAAACTGATATCTTTTGTTTAATTGATGGCTGTTTTGCAGGACAGTTCTCTTACTGTAATCAATAAACAGGGTGACTTTTCAGTTTCTTTTTTTGTCTTCACCAGTACAATATGTCATCGAGGAATCATATGTTTCTGCATGAATCTGTAGTTGAAGAAATTTGAGCTTTGACAGAAATGTTAAACTCAAAATCTTCTTATGAGCAAAAATGAGTTTCACCTCATATGCGAAGGCAAGAATTAACCTTCAGGTTAATTAAAATCTTAACAATCTAATCAAAATACAGCAAACAGTTGTCATTAAGCCAGTTACAATAATATTAGCACTAACAGTCCAAATTAATGCAGAAATGTCTCAATGTTAATAATATCCTTAAGATTATTATTAAAAAAACCCTCCTTTCTGAAGTCTACCCCTTTTTGCCTGTGCTGTGCTCACCCTCCTTGTGTCCCTCTACCTCATAAGGCCAGTTGAGTCATCCTTCCTCCAGTCGAGTGGTGCTGGTCTGTCACAGCGAGTCCTTCCCTGGGAGAAATGCGGTGCTGCTGGTGGGGGTCCCCTCATCCTCAGTACTGGGGTCTACTTAGGTTTATTTTCATATATTTCCTTGCCCCAGGCTGCCGCCTCCTGGCTGCACTGAGCATGAGCATGTCCCCACAGCATCCGCAGGCTCAGCCCCACCAAGTCTCTTGTCTGTTGGGCTGTGACTCCCTGGGTTGGCCAGACCCTTCCCACCGAGACACTGGCAGAGCTCAAGCTCAGGCAGGGGAGGCAACAGGCACTTGGCCCCAAGGAAGGAGCTGAAACCAGCTCAGCCCAGCTACCGCCAAAGTGAGCCCAGGCCAGCCCTGAGACCTGCATTCTCAGCTCAGGGCAGAGCCTGTGGCCCTGTACTGGGAGTGGTAAAATTACATCTACCTCATTACAGCTGAGGAAGGGACCCTTGTCACCAGAATCAAACTTGTTAAGATTTTATTTAGCCTAAAAATAAATTCCTGGCTCCACATATGAGGGGTGTCTCATTTTTGCTCCTATGGATATTTTGAGTATAGCAGAAAATAAAAATTAAAATTACAATAAGTAACAGTTATTTTATACAAAAATTCTGGGTCAAGGGCTTTCAATTTAATATTTTTCACAAGATATTAAGCCTTAAGTGTATTAAAATCCTAATAAATATTTGATAACTATTTATTGAAGAGCTCTTAGACCTGGTCATCCCAGTCTAGATGGCTAAGGCTATCAAGGCCCATAGCTGTCAGCCATCTAACTGTACTGTGTCATTTCAGTGGCACTGTGTAGTCACAGCTAGTTTTGGATATGATTGTTAAGGATTGAATGTTTTGAATATGTACTGATAATGATTGACAGTGAGTAAGAAGTAACCACTGGGAATGTGTATTGTTAATGACTGACAATCTAGTTTGTTTTGAAGTTTGAAACTGGCCTGCCTTATCAGTCTTTTAAATGTTTCTATCACAATGATGTCTAATTTTCTGGCTGGTATACATACACGTATTTTTAGTTGCAACACCAATCCTAGGCAGCCATTGAGAGCGTGAATGAGAATTTTACCCTTAATCACATACTCTCAGATTTAGTCCACCTAGCTGTCTGAAAGTTTGGTGCTTAGTCTATGCAAGGCATTTATGGTACACCATAGTCAGCAAGGGAGAAAGGCACCACCAAGCAGTGAATCATAGCAACAGTCCTGGACACTTAGCTTGGGATTTGCAGTCACCTCACTGGAATGCCCACATCTCTTGTCTGTTTATAGGGAAAGCTTATGTGAATTTCTTGGGTTTGGAACCAACTACCAGTCATTGGTAAGCTATGTCCTGTCCCTGAAGAATGCTTCTTCTAGGTACTTATTTTCTTTTAATTCTGGCCCAAGATGCCTAAACATAAAACAGTCAACATAGATTTTTCAGAGATATGCACCAGCCACCTGTCTTGAGATGAATATTCATTTATTTCAGCAGACTGTTTGCTGAGAGTTTTGAATGTGAGCTTACATATCAATGGTGGGAAGAGGAGAAACCTTAGTCCATTATCTGGTGAGCCGGCAGCTGTACTCATTTTATTGAACCAAGTTCAGAGATTCATAGATTATAAAAGCCAGAAGGAACCATTGTGATCATTTACTGTGACCTCCTGCATAACACAGTCCATCAGAGATTTTTGAATTAATTCCCATATGAACTAGAGTGTTCCATTTAGAAAAATAACCAATCTTGTTGAAAGTGTTTCTAGAGATAAGTCTACCATAATCAGCAGGAAATTATTTTAATGTTTTATTAGTCTTTAACTTTAGTGCTTTATAGTCAATATGAATTTGGCTTGCTTCATCTAGATCATTTGATCTCATTACAGAATTACCTGCTGGACTGATGAATCTTCTATTATGAAGTGCCTGTTTGTCATGTAGGTACAAAGACTTTGGGAGTGCAATCCCCTAACCTTCCCTTTATTAAGGCAGACTGAATGAACTAGTTACTGAAGGACATGTATGTACTGAATGACATCGGTTGGACTTGATGATCTTAAAGGTCTTTTTCAACCAAAAGATTCTGTGATTCTATGTATTGTGAGATGTATTTTCTGATCAATAGATCTTCTATAAACATTTTCTACACTATTAACACCCTTCTAATATTGTAGGCCTTGGAGCTGGACAACACAATATCCTAGTAGGTGTTTGCGTCATTGCCAAGTACAGAAATACAGATATCTTATCTATTCCAAATAAACATCCTGTTTATTCAAACAGGGTTTATGTGGCTGGTTTTGACCACGTTATTACATTTGGAGGTTGTGTATAGCTGATTAGGTCTCTTAATACCTATGTCCTCAGATAAGCAATAGGAGACAGATTCTTCTGTTCTGTAAGTATGGCTGCATTTGGCCATACTAAATGCATTCAAAAATACTCAAAGCCATACTGAGTGTTTACACTAGTGCTCATTTTAGCAAGTGATCCAACCTTAGTATTAGCAAACTGTTCTTATTTTTTGCCTTTCACACACGCTGTTATGTCTTCCAGAAGTACTGTATTTTATGTCCTTTAGAAGTACTTAATTCTGTGTAATCACAGATATATCATACAGCATATCTTCAAAAACTAACTGCTGTCCACTCTTGATCCAAACGATGATATTTATTTTACCTTTTCTGTCTGGGGGATTGCAACTCCAGTTATCTCAGTTACCAGTCTCCCAAAGTTTCTTACAGAATTGTAGTAGTGGGTTCTTTCCAAGGCTATTTCTGAGCATGCAAGTTACATTTCTGCCCTCTGAAGAAGTTTCTCTGCTGCTTATAGAAAGAACCAAGAGAACCAACTTCAGCAGGTGAAGTAGATCCTTGAAGGTAGCAGCTGCTCCCATTTATGAAACTTTTTTTCCCATTTATGAAATTTATCAAATCCATTTATTAATCCTTTGATAGGTTTCATATTGGCTTTGTGTTGCTCTAATCTCATAAGTAAAATGTGTTAAACCAAAGGCCTTACAGTAGTCTAAGAACATTACATCAATAACACTAATCAGCTGCAATTAATTCTATCACTTTATTAAGACTTACAATGTGATCATGAAGACATTAAGTCAGGTCTTAGCTATTATACACAAGAGGAAAGAGCCCTTTCTCCTTAATCTCATTAACTCTATGAACTGGGCTGTTGTTGCTATGTACTGTGGTCATTGCAGAAAACCTGGGTTAATGTAATAATCTTGGGATATCAGCCTCCTTTCCCATTTCTGTGACAGTGAAAAAATTTTTCAGTGCACTGCTTGAGAGCTGCTGGAAGGATCAGGCAAAGGAAACTTGACAATTCCTATCTTGAGCATTGTTTTCAGTGCAAGTCATATTCTTTGTCTTCCACTCAGGTCCTGTTTCTTCTGGGGAATGTTATCTCATAGGAACATGCTGGCACAATTTATCCCATCTGTAGCATAAGCTGACTTCTCAAGATGATGGTTTGTGTGCATAACCTTGGGAGGATTGGAGCTGCAAATGCCAAAGGAACATGTTGCACCAAATACCTTCCTGGAACAAGTGTGTATGGTTTGGTTATATTTGTGTGTGCAGCTTCAAAGCAGCAGTGACTTCTCTGAAGTTTGAATTTTTTAAGTGGAGCACGTGGACTCTGATGGGAGTGGAGAGGTTTCTGCACTCTACAATTAGTTGTGTCACTTGTAAAACCAGAAAAACCTCCACAGTAAATGGTGGCATGATCACTGCACTCTATACTTGGCTTTCCAGATAGCATTCTCTTCTTTTTCTCTCAGACACTATAGTGTAATGAACAAAAGCATGAAGACTTCATGGAGATACGGGAAACAGGCTTGCTTTCATTAAAATTTGCCTATATAAAGATATTTGCATAACCAGAACAATAATGAACAATAGAAACATCAAATAAAAACATCAAATAGAAACATCAAATAAAGCTCAGCCAAAAATTGTACTGAACAGAAAGGCTTTAATATGATCCTTTTTGTTCATCAGTACTATCTAGATAGCAGAGCAGAGAAATAAAATTTAGAAATATGAGAAAAGGGAAAAAGCCAGAATGACTGTATTTCTTTTAGTTCGAGGGGGTTACTTAAAAAGATTCAATACATGGCACACTCAAGAATCAAAATTTTCCTAGGAAAATGTTTAATTTAGAAATGAAAGAAGATAGCTACTAAGCAATTAACATTTTCATAAGATATAAAGCAATCCAGGCCCAAGGCATTACAAGTTGTATTTCAGCTAGCGCATCGTTCCACTTAGTACATAAAATGGAACTGCCCCAAAGAAGTCAGTGCCAGGCAAGGGTAGTAGTAAGGAATTTAACTGAAAGGCTTGATACTGCAATATCCAGCCTACTGCTTTTATTTGTTCGTACCTGTTAGGCTAGAATTGCACTGGAATATTTAATAATGCAAAGGCATGAAATGAAGATGGTGACATATTTGGTTGTGATCACACCTGCGTGACATGTAATATTATCTATATTTAAGCAAGGTGTTCTTTAAAATATTTTTTACCTTTTGGACCATTTCCTTCTGATCCTCCTTCTTCAGTGAATGCAGTACTTTGCTAGCCTAACATAAAGGTTAGCAGAAAAGTTCAATATCTCTTATTGCTACATGTAATGGGCCTGACTGTGCCACGAAATAATACTGACTATGCACCTTCCCCTTGTCACAACCATTGTGCTCACTCTCATGAAGACCAGTTTTCAGGGCTGAACAGGCAGCATGAACAGTGACTGATCAGGTTTCACAATAGTGCTGTGCTTTTGCACCTCAGCCCTGAGCTAGAGACAGCTTCTTCATTATTTGCATTTGGAAAGATGCATTATTAATCTTTTCACACCCGACATCCAGTTATAAATGTAGCATCTGGGCAAATAAGATGGCTAATGACCCTAAAAGGGCATTCTTGTCTAGTGCTACCATTATAAAGTGTAGCTGTTTAGTGCTATAACGCTCAAGATGGCTCAGCCGCTGCAGACATCCACCTCTCTGTTCTTTAGTCTCTAAAGAGGTTGCATTTACCACAGGCAGCATAAGGTGGCCACCGCCCTTAATCGTTCCCCAGTGCAGTACAGAGCACTGGGTATCTCTGCAGAGACAATTCCTTTAGAGAAATAGCTCAGAGCAATAGCGCTGTCACAGCTTTCTTCTGTGTTTCCAATTATGTAATTAACTGTGAGACTATTTCTCTTACTGTGCTTAATTGTAACTATATTTTCTAAGATCTTTTCAAATCCCAGTCTCCTTGCCTGGGGGTGGTTTGTTTCATTTTAAGGAGTCTGCATCTTTGCTCATTGCTGACTTTCAGTGCCCTTTGTGTGTGCAATGACTGAAACATTGGCCCACTAAACACATATGCACAATCATTCATAACTTTCACACTTTTTGAAAGAAATCCAATTCAAAAACTATAAATTTCTATTAATTATTTACACAAAAAATCAGTAAAAGTTCAAGGTGGCCATGACAAAGAATTAGTTTAAACTTGCCATCAGGAATTGCTTTTCACCTGCACAATAACGTTAGAATATCGTTGCAGACATCCAG
>VYZW01023950.1:11361-26422 GCA_013401315.1 Balaeniceps rex
CCACCAGGTTAGTCAGGCAGGACTTGCCCTTGGTGAAGCCATGCTGGCTGTCTCGAATCACCTCCCTGTCCTTCATGTGCCTTAGCATTGCTTCTAGGAGGATCTGTTCCATGATCTTCCCAGGCACAGAGGTGAGGCTGACAGGTCGGTCGTTCTCAGGGTCCTCCTTTCTTCGCTCTTTAAAAATGGGTGCAATGTTTCCCTTCTTCCAGTCATGGGGGACTTCACCTGACTGCCATGACTTTTCAAATATCATGGAGAGTGGCTTGGCAACTACATCAGCCAACTCCCTCAGGACTCTGGGATGCATCTCATCAGGTCCCATACACTTATGTATATTCAGGTTCCTCAGGTGGTCATGAACCTGATCTTCCCTTACAGTGGGAGGGGCTTTACCCCCCTGGTCGCCATCTTTAACTACCTTAAACCTTATTCTTCCCTCTTACGTTTAATGAAAAAATCAAATGCCCTCCTGTTGACACTGTAGAAATGTTGGATCCTAGTGGAACCTTCAGGATATGTATTGTGAAATCTAACACTGTATTTTACCTCAATTGTTCTGTGTGTATTTTTTTATCTTTTTTTTGTCACTGTGTTCAGCCTCCTCTGTCCCAATGCATCTACCATCCTACATGGCAAAAAAGCTCAGCTTGTTACTGAAAGACTCTTTTTAATGCTGAGTACACAGACTTTAGCATGATATGATAGTAATCATTTGCATATGAAGATTATACCAGTAGAAGTAGAACTGCCGTCCTTGTCTGCTCAAGGCACTAACAAAGCAGGTTCTGGGAACTCATACTAAACCCAAGCGCTGTACTTTGTAAAGCACCAGTTTTGCATGTCAGCATCTGCTCTTACTTGTAGCAGCCTGGAAAATTGTTTGTGATCCACAGCTCCTCTATTTCTGATCCTGTGAAAGAGCATAATAGGTGTGTAAAGTCTGTCTACCCACTTGCACATGTGTTCATAACACAGAACATTCTTATTCGTGAGCTGTGAACACAGCTTACTGGCTTTTACTATTGAATGAAAACTTCAGATTGTCCTAAAAAAAACAACCAAGGTGAAGGTGAATAGTCAAGTCTCTGGGACTGTTACTGTTTGACAAACGATACAGACAGCCAGGTAAGTTATTAAGACTTCTTTATGACTTATCAAATGCTAAAGCCCAGATTTTAATCTATGGTGAAGTACAAGGATGGTAGGTGCTTGAAGACCCCACCTGTACATTGATATCAAGGTAAAATAAGAACTAGCAGGTGAGCATGTCTCCCTGTTTTGCAAAGCAAGAACTGCTGCCCTTTGTCACATGGGCCAAAAAACCCCAATAGCCAAAAAAATGTAGCAAGAAGAAATCCATGTTACCCATTGGTGTAGTCAAGCTGCCCATAGTATTTCTAGCTTTGTGTGCTTGCCTGTCATGATGATCAAATGAGCTGTCATAGTGGAGCAAGTTTGAGTAAGGACATTTATAATAAAAGAAATGCCCTTGGTTAGTAATGTCTATGTTCTGTTCGCTACTGTTGAAGATTTGTGCTTTAATCCAGCAGCAAAGCTCACAGACTATCCTCACAGCTTATTTTCTGCTTGATCCCTTGGTTAATTTGTAATCCTACATGTGGCATCACAGTCGTTAAAATTGTCACAAATCCAGCATAAAGTTTTTGCTGTAGGATGAAGCAGTAAAAGGAGAGGATCTGAGAGAGGGCCAAACATGGCTGATTATAGAAAACTTTGATAAATAGGAAGATATTTCTTCATTTCTTTGAATTTATGAAATCTTCAGTATGCAGTGTACAGACCCTAGGCCTGCTACAGCAAAAAAGGCTTTAGTCTGCTACAGTCTGTATTTTCCTCTTCCCCCTTTTTTACTTATTATCAACCACATTTCCTTGTGTTTGGGAAGAGAACATATTTGAGAGTAACAACTTCATGATTACAATAATCAGACTGGAAGAAACATAAAAGATTATATTTTGGCTGGAGGACTGAACTGGGACTTGGGAACTCTAGATCAGTGGGTAATAACTTTTCAACCTTGTCTATTAATATATGAGATTATTTTGGGGTGGGTGCTGTCTCTCCATATGTGTGTTTATAGCACATAGTACAATGGATCTCCTTTGTCAGAAATTGATAGTAAATGCTACTACAGTATAGTACTACTTTACAGTAACTATGACACTGCTAATGAGAAGCAGGGCTGAACACTTCTGTGTGCTCAGATCTGCGTAGTTCATGAGAATAGTAATACTGTTCCATGTTTAAATGTTCCTTTTATTTACTGCTTTCTTTATAGACACTTGTAAGATGTTTATCATCAGGTTGTCTTTTTAATATTTAAATACTGCATACTTTATAGATGTCAACACAACATCAGAGAAGGACAAGAATTAATTTAAAAGGCCCAATTCTGCATTTTTTTTAGCACAAAGATTGTACATGTTAAATTAATTACATGGGGGTACTTTAAAATTGCATTCACTTTAAATCAAAGCAGATTCTGGCCCACACTGGTTCTGCACTGAGTTGCCCATTAACACTATAACAAATTATGTCAGCTGACAGCAATAGGATGACCATTAGCAGGTCTTGTAGGTATTCAGCTTTCAATTTAAAAAACAACAAAAAAAAGGCAACCCAACATTAATTTATAGTTTAAATTTTCAAGGAATGGTTCTTATTATGATTTAGATGCAGTATGGAACTGAGAGGATGAAATTTTTCCATAAACAATGTCCTCTCTTCTCCTTTGGCAATTTGGATTATCACTAGCTGTAATAAATAAAGTGATTTCCAAATGGAGTGTGTCTATGTACTGTGTTTTGATGTAGTGTAGGCATTATCTTTTATGATATTCAGTTTTGACTTCAACTGCATATTATTGTAATTTGAGACAGGCACATGTAGCTCTGTTGTAACTAAATGAAAATCCAAAGTCTACTAAGCAAATTTTGCTTCTAACATTTAAATATTTCTCCTTCAAAATGCTGCCCTCAAGACCTTCTATATTTAGGGATTTATACAGTGGCAGAAGCAATTTATTTTTTATTTTTAACAAATGACCCTTAAGGCACTTTGGACAGTTATAGTAGAATTAGCATTTTGGTCACATTTAAAGTGTTCCCTTTGAGCAGCAATAACACAACCTTGTTATTTCATTATGAAATAGTATCTAAGCTTCATGTATGTCTTGTTAGGCTGCAGTGCCAAAACCATAATAATCTCATGGGGCTGATCTTTGTTAATGTACTGTGACCCCTGCTATTTTCAAATTGGCTCTGAAGTACTCCTTTAATGCAGCCATAATAAAACAGTCCAAAGAACTTCCTTTTGTAATGAAAACAAAATTCTGTGGTAGCTACAGATATTTTTGTGTGAAAAATTCTACAGTGCAAGTCTGTAGGTACTTGTGTGTATATGTTTTTTTGGATGACCTCAGAGATCCATCAGAGTTTAGTATTATACGTGTGAAACTGGTCATTCTTGTCGAAGTCTAAGTCTAAGGTGGCCTACATTGCTAATAACATACTAATAACAAATCTCATTTCACCATATTATGTAATTGGTCAAAATAGTCAATTTTTCTTCTTTCTGGGCCAAAGGTGGTTGTAAACACTTTTATCACTTTAGCCAATGCACAAGGGGTGTAAACAAGACTAAGTGTTTCAAGTTTTGCTTTTTCCACTGTAATCTGAAACATGCTTGACTTAAACTCTTGGGTCTGGAGCACTGTGTGTCAAATTTTCTCTCAAATATTCCCTTGGTGTACTGTGTATCATGTAGTTTCCAATGTTTTGAAAGCATTCAGAGCACAGAGGATCCTGTCTGGGTGTCTACTTGCTCCATATTGCTTGCACTGAATGCTGAATTTTGTTCTAGGAAATCTGGGGAGGAAGCCTACCAAAGACAGTTTTCCTTTTCACGTAGAGCATGAGAATGGTTTGCCGCCTAGAATAATCTTATCTGTAGTTTCCAGAGACCCAGACAATATAGGATCTTGTTTTCTTGATCATAGAATCATAGAATGGTTTGGGTTGGAGGGGACCTTTGAAGATCACCTAGTCCAGTCTCCCTGCTATGGGCAGGGACATCTTTCACTAGATCAGGTTTCTCAAAGCTCTGTCCAGCCTGACATTGAACACTTCCAATGATGGGACATCCACAGCTTCTCTGGGTAACCTGTGCCACTGTCTCACTACCCTCATCATAAAAAATTTCTTCCCTATATTCAATCTAAACCTACCCTCCTTCACTTTAAAAATGTGGCCCCTTGATCCCATGGTACAATTTAGAGTGGAAAAAGTAAGAGGAGCAGCAGGACAATAAACTTTAAACCTGTATGGAAATCCTTTACTGGACATAACTTGAGTTACTGGAGTTGCAGGCTGATATGGAAAGGGAACTTGCAAAAGCATTATAAAACACTTCTAATGTCACTTCATTATTGTTCATAGGAAGCTCAGATTAAAGGAAAATTGTCCACTGTTTTCTTATCAAGTGATGTAGGAAGAAAACAACCACCTAAGTTATAATGTAAAGAAATATTCATGAAAGTTCCAACACCACTAGCCTGTAGCAGTTGATGCTGCCACAATATAATTGTTTAGCATCCTGGGGGATAAACTGTGTGCGTATAAAAACAACCTAGCAATATGACACTGGATGTTCAAGAATAAAAATGAGTAAATATATGTAACCTTAACAGGTTATATCTAATGTAATATATCTAACCTCCAGCAGACCCTTAGTAAATAGACTTCAAAGTGAAAAGTGTAAAACTAGAAATCCTCAGATTTGGGAAGGTTAAGCTTATAATATCTGTCAGAGAAGGTGTACAGATTTGATCAAAACTGGAGAAAATAAAAATACATATAATGTGATTAAATGGCAAGTTTCAAAAGATAACTTCCTTCAATAATGTATAAATAATATCCAGCAAAATGTTGGGCAAAACCTGTATTTCCATTATGAGAAAACTTGAGTAGGAAATACTGAGACATAAAATAAATTTTGGCATGCTATGGCACACTGGATGAAGAAAAGTTCAAGAAAATTGAGACTGAGTAGAAGAAAGCAAATGAATCTGTTAAGAAGAGTAAAAGTGTTACAGAAGACTTAGCTGGTATGTTGAAATCAGTATACTCAACTGAATGAATAAGAGATGCTTTTTGTGGGGTAAGATGGGATAGCACCATGAGAAATGTGAAATTACATATATAACAAAAGGGGGCAGTAGCTTGACAGAGCTGCTAACTAAAATATAAATTAATGAGGCAACCATCTTGCAAATACCAAATAAGTGAATAAAATCAGCCAAGGGGAAAAGAATGCTGGGAGGGGTGGGGGGTGGGATTGTGGTACACAGGAAGGACTTGGAAGGGGAAAAAGGGAATATAAGGGTAGCAAATCATGTAGTAAAGAGTGAGTTGAGGGGTGCCTGCCAAGCAGCCCACTCAGTACAGTACAACAGGACAGGAATCCTGCTGTTTTGGTCGTGCACATGTCTGCCTGACTGATTCCTGCAGCCAGGAGGACTTCAGGTGCTTTTCTGGTATTGCCCAGGGAACACCTGGAGGAAACAGACTGAACACCCTGTCTCCCTAACACCTCTATCTCATTCTGAAAGACATTTACTTCAAGTAAACTTTCTCACTCAAGTTTTTGAACAAGAAATATTTTAATTTTGAACTGGCTCAGGATCTTGTGATATAAGGCCCTTTCATTTGGTTCCTCATGACAGCAAGAGTCTTCAGATAAATCTTGACATTAGTCATAATTCATCTAAAAGAAGAGTTCAATTGCCTTCCTTGTCTAAGAAGGTGATTGAATGGTATGGTGGTTACTGAACTTCTGAGGCAGGTTACTAAATGTCTGGGTCTACACGTGAATATTCAGATATCACACCTGACTCAGATGGAACATTTAATGTTCACTTGAAACTTTGTCACTTCTCTAAAAGTATCTTTTGCAGGATAAATCCCAGTTGCTACTGAAGTTCATTAATCAGCCTGAGTTGTATCTTTTCCCTTGAGTGAAGGTAACACCAACCATTTTGAGACACATATTTACGATACCTGGTGGAAGAGATCATATGTGGTGGGTGCAGATGTTGTTTCAGACTAACTAGCTAACGTCCATGTTGTTATTTTACATCTGCAAACCAGTCACAAATTCATGATTTAAGAATAACTATATGTGATTGGAACTTCAAGGACTAGGCATGCTCTAGTGCTGATCACTCTTTGAATGCCAACAGTAACTTCTGCTTCAGATCTAGAACTCCCTCTAGTCAAATGCATCCCTTATATTACAATTAGGGAAGCAGATGCAAACTTCCTCCTGACTCGTCTACTATTAGGAATTATCTGCAAAGAAAGGCAACAGTTGGTTTGTGAATATAGTCTGGTAAATATGGCTTTTGCTATCAGTAGTACCATGATGTAGGCTTTGTACTGACCTGACAGTGCAGGATCTCAGGCCTTGCCCAGATTTGCTATGGCCTCCACTGGTTTTATAATGGTTTAACAACTGTTAGGAGCTGAGTGAGGGATGTGAGTCTGGGTGTGTGAGTGCCATCATGGGGAGGGGCCTGACAACCCCAGGCAGATGCTGCATGACAAACATCTGCCTGTGAATACAAGAGGGTCACAGGACAGCTTTCAACTGTGTCTGGGAGCATTGAGGAGGGAGCAGCCTGGGGTGAGAAAGCACAGAGAAATAGACTTGAGCATATCAAAGGCTAACAAGGAAGAATCAGCCACTGTGCACACATTTCTCCTCCTGGCAAAGTGCTCTGGTAGCTGCTGCCTTGCCCTAATAACCCCCAGTCTTCTTGAGAAAGACTGAAGCTATCAAAGCTGTTGACCTTAGGAGCTAGAGGCACATGAGAAGGGCAAGCCTAACACCAGAGAAAAGGGGTGGATACTAGGAAGTTTTCATACAGCAGTTTTGCCTGTCATATCAATGAGACTATTCTGTATTAATTAGACTGTTAAGACTAGTAAACTGTTAAAGCATTAATTGGACTATCAGTAAATTTGTAACTCCATGTATACACTGTGTTCTCTTTTGCCCAGAAGCTAATTTTGAGAGAACCAGGAGAGGCCTCTTACTCTTTCCTGGTCAATGTAATTCTCAGCTCTTGATGAAGATATGGACATTGTCATCCATACTTTGTGTCTCACTCTACTGTATGGATATTACAGTTAAAGCTATCTTGTTTATTGCTGGTCAGGCATATTTTAACCCATATCAATACAGATAAGTAGAACATGACTTTAGTTTGGGGATGGTCAAGGGTTCCCATTGAGTAGTGCCTATAATTTTGGATCATCTTAAAAAAAAAAAAAAAAGTTGGGGAGAGGATGGGACTTGCATGCTTCATCTCACAAGCACCTATACACTATGTGATCTTGAGATCTGAAGTATATAGAGCTGGATTTTTGTGTGTATGTATATATATGTACTTACACACATACATGAATGAATAGGCGGCAGCTTCTGAAGAAGACGACGTAAAACAGTTTATTTACGGTTGGACTCGATGATCTTAAAGGTCTTTTCCAACCAAAAGATTCTGTGAAAAGTACCTGTCTTTAAAGCATAACAAATGTGGCTTGTATTTGTCCTTTAGATATAGATATAATCTTTAAAAATCTATTGGTATAATCATGTGTTTGTCTTAAAAAATTATTTGATTTCTCTAACCATTTCAGAGTTAATTCTTTATATGAGACTATTCGGGGAAGATTGTAAAAGAGTGAGAAGTAAATTAATGGTAATGATTAAAAATCAGGAATGAAAAGCAGAAGCCGGACAATGTGAGTGTAAATCAAATCTTTCGTTTGTCCAAAGGCTAACAGTTGTTATGATATTTTCCATGTCAAATTTTCTGCAGATAATTATATGGCATGTAAAAAGGGAAGAAAGGACTTCAGAGAAGCAAAATTTATAGTTGACAGTAAATTATTGATGTTACTCAAGTATAATGAAGCCTGAAAACATTCTGAAGTAAATAATAAGGTTAGATGAATAGGCAGTAGGATGGATAATGTGATTCGTTCCTAACAGATGTAAGGAAATGCTAACTGGAAGGAGTGATTGGAGTTGTTCATACCTGTGGCATTAAAAAGTAATTGTAACAACTGAGGAAATAAATCCTACTGTCATTTAAGCTTAAACAACTGAATGAAAACAAAAATACACAATGAAATTCTTTTCTTATCAAGTATCTGCAGTCTGAAATGTATGGTATGAGCCACAGTGAGAGATAGGTCAGTAAACAGAAGGATGTGCCAGGGTGCAGCAGGGCCAGAGGCAGCCCAGCGAGGCCTGGGGCCCTGCCCTCTACCCCCAACCAGCCCCGTCCCGCAGCCACCAGTGAGCCAGGCCAGGGACAGTGATTTGCGCTGCCGCAGGCCCCAGGCCAAGCCGGGAAGGCAGCCCCTGGGACAGGCTGGCGTTGGGGTTAGGCCTCGCTCATCGGGGCCCAGGGCTGGACAGGGGGCAATGTCTGGGGCTGAAAGGCAGTTCCCAGGCCAGGGGGATTAGTCCCGGCTTCTCACAGCCCTTTTGACAAGACTCTCCCCCTGCTCCTCAACGTGCTGTTTCCCTGCTCTGGGCACTAAGCCAAGGCTGAGCCAACCCTGCCCCAGCCACCAAACCCTGGCCAGGGGCAGCAGGGACGGCCTGACCCAGAGGTCTGGCCTGATACAGGGATTTCCAGGTGCCTTTACAGGCAACAGGGAGTTTGATTAACAAAGAGTGGGTAAATCTTTCTTGTTGGTTTTTATTAGTCTCCTTAGCTTGATTAAGGTACTTCTCTCTGCTATAGAAACCCTGTCCTTCATCCTCCATTTTGTTATAAGCAGCTTTGGAGCTAAAATGAGATGATTTGAGTAGGACTCAAATATTTTCAAATGCTGTGTAGGCACTCTTCTGAAATGTCAAGAGGAGTTTTGGCCAGAGCAGCTCAGGAGTACACATCACCTTCATACTCAAATCCCAATTCCTCAATTGCTTAATTTAAAAGAAACTTTTACCATTGATTTTTAAGGACCGAAAATTCATTTTTAACAGGAGATGAAGTTGACAGTCTCTGCTTTAAATGAGAGAGGTTTTTCTATAACCCCATTATGTAAATCTCTAGTATGTTCCTATTGCAATGATAACTTCCATTAACTTACAAAATCTTGGGACAGAGCTTCAACTATTTTGAATTAGCATATAAAAATTGAAACCACTGCATCGGTGCTGATTTACTGGGAATCTAGCTAGAATTTGGCTCCTTAATCATTGAGTTCATACCTGTTTTCAAGCTAAATTAACTTAGTTAAACTTCTGGTTTCAGTTTTTAAGAGTTAACGAAATTGTCCTGCAACGGATTTACCCTACTGCTTTGACAGAAAACATTGTTATGTCTTTGCATGGGAAACATGCAAATTCATGACATCAAAACCATAAGGAAATTCAATAAGAAAATATAACTTTGAGTGCTTCACTTCAGGTTGGAATTTGTCATCCAAAATAGACAAAGATGATAGAAAATCAGATAACTAACAGTCTGACGGTGATGTGCATTTCCTTGGCATGCATCAAACAAATTTCAATTTCTGGACAGCTAATTCATGCCAGTGACTTGAAACCATGTCCTCCAATCTCATGGATACGCGCAGGTTGTTCTCTTCCTCAGTCCTTGCTGCCAGAGCTATTTTTCCTTCATACAAATACAGCCGAATCGATTTGCTTGTGGACTAGAATGTGCTCCATTTTTAAATGGCCAGGGCTTCAGTTGTGTTGCTGCATGTTCAATATTCAACCTGGAAACACAGAAAACTGCAAAAACCATTTTGCATGTTTTAAAATGGAAAAAATAAGGTGTGTCAAATAGTATTGGATAATAAATGTTTATTATCTTGGGCCAGACAACTAATTCCATATTCAACAAAGTTAATATTTATTTATCTGAACAATATTTTGCTAATAGGAATAAGATTTGGACAAGTTAATCTTTTAGGGGAAAGCACTGTAACCTCAAAGATATTTTATACTGAAGAATGACAGACTGTTTATATAGCCATTTTTAGCTCCTTGAACTCATGCTACCAAGTAGTTTAAATCCGTGGGATTCTTTTTTTAAGAACTATTAATCTCCCCAAACAATGCTTTAAAATTTATTTCAGGGTAGTAGATGCTTGTTTGGTTGACTTCAACTTTCTGTTACAAGTATTTTGAGTATAGACTTTTGATGAATCCAAGGTACAAATTGTACAAATACAAAAGTGACCAAGAAATTAAAAATTCAAAATTGTGTTGTTTTTTTTTCTTGTTCTACTCTATTTCCACAAATATTTCATAGCATGCATAGGAACAGAGCAGAGTGACTACTTTCCCAAGAGGGATTTTTTTTTCCAGACAGACTTGAATAGTTCATCTTATGCCTAGTGACAGAAATAAAATTACTATAGCTGCATTGCAGATGATAGTATTTCTCAAAGTAAGTACTATATAATTTCAGAATATAATTAAAAAATACATAAATTAATGTTATGAAAAAACCTTTTAATTGTAAAACTGTGAAGATTTTAGTAGTCTGGAGGTATTTTTTTATAACATGCAACAAGTTTTATCTTATTAAAATAAGTATGACAGAATATATATTTATATATTCACATAATATATGTATAATTTTATTACATAGTAGAATTATACATATTTTTACTCTAGACATTGCATATGCCACTCTTCACTTGGAAACCTGCAGTATCATTGGATTTTATCAGTACAGCTGTATTTTAGATCTTGACTAAAGTGGCAAATAGGACTAGTCCAATGGTATACTTTTATTATTTCTAAACCTTTTCACCTATAAATATATTTTCTTTATTTTGTCAGTTCAAGATAGAAATGTTAAATCAAGACATTAAGCTTTTCTCCAACAGTTTGTGAAATTTTCCAGGAATTTAGAACAGATACCAAATCTTCATTCTATACAGCTCAATGAATTTCAGACATTTAGTGGGAATGTCTTTTGTCTTTACAGATCTAATCACCTTACAGTACTTTTATAGTTGATGAGGAGAAATACAGACTTTTAGTGCCTGATCTGTCTTAAACATCTAATTTTAGATGTGATGAGCTATGCCTTAGACACCACTGGCTAAAGTGATCAGGTTCCAAAGACTATACAGGAAACCTAGGAATACTAACTCAAATTCAGATACCCATGTTAAATCAAATAATTCCACCTTTAGTGACAAAGCTTGTATCTCGGTTGACTGACTCGCTCAGCAGAAACATATATTCTGTGTTAGCCGCATTTTCTATTGATAATAATAGAAATACAGTAATGTAAATAGGGACCAAAATGGCTCTTATGATTTATATTGCAGAAAAATACCCTGAAATAATGTGTTAACTCAAACTCCTTCCATCTCAGGTGAGCTGTCAGCTATTTTCTAATCTCAGTTTTGTGAAGATTACCCTATAAATTACAAAAAGTAGGAAAATTACAACTTTTAATAAGTAATCTATAGCAAATTTCCTAAAAATATGGCCAAAATACTGAAGGTGAACATCATCTATTCTAAATCCTATTTAGAACTACAGAAGTCGCAACTCTAAATGGCATATGTGTTTTTAATCTGACTTGTTAAAGCAATGAATTGTATGTGAGCCAGTTATATCATGAGTGTGGTGCTAGTGCGAAGCCCTGAGATGAGTATGCCCATGTCAAAGACACATATATTTAGATGAATTCCACACCAGGTTTCATTAGTTCTGTTAATTGTGAAACGATTTAGTGTGTTCAAAGCTACTTATTGTAATCAAACTACAAGTTTGATTTATTGCACTTTCTTGCAGTAAAATTTGAGACATTAGAATTCATTACATAATAGAGTGAAAAAGGCAGCAGGAGGGGTGGAAAAAAAAATCCAACTCTTCTGTCTCATCTTACACCAAATCTGGAGATAACTGGATGTTAATTTACATTTTTCCTTCCTTGGTAGCCCATTGCATTGGAGGAACTGTCTGCTTAGTCACAAAGGTTTTAATAAAATGTTTAAGCTGGAATGTGCTGATATTCATTAGGTTCCAATGAGACTAATGGTGTGCTTAAAATTAAGTGTTTAGGTAAGGTGCTGCTGTTAAAGTTGTATCACTCAGCAAGGAGCAAAACGACAAAAAATAAACATTCATGCACATGCATGAAGGAAAAAGGGAAAAACAAAGCAGTATAGTTTGTGCACTGTGTACAGAAAATAAAGAATGAATGTGTGTCCTTTTGTTCTTTGGCTTGAGATCCCAAACTTTGCTTGGTGTTTTATCAAGCTTTGTTAGATAAAAATTCACATTCAGAGACCATGTGGATAGTCATCTCAATATATACTCTCTTGTCAAGCATATGCAACAAATGTCAAGGTCAACCTCTTTTAAGACCAGACTCTGAACATCCTTCTGTTCATACCACTGAACACATATTAGCGGAAGTCATTCCCTTGATTCTGTTGGCATCATTTGTGTATTTTCCACTAGTATCCAACAGTCTGTAATTTGGTCTCGAGTGTTGAGTAATAGATCTGTCCATGTAAAATAACTTGGTATATGCCCGGTCTGTCATAATTTGGTTTTGATATAATTTATCAATTTTTCCCTAATAGGAATTTTTTTCCCTAATAGTTTCTTCTTGCCCACAGAACACATTCAATAGTGAGTGTAAATGCAGGTTAAATATATGTAAGTGTTTCTATTTCTCTTGTGTTCTTTTTGTAATCGAGTAAATACAATTAGCTTAGCCCACTTACCATTTTAACAGTTTGTCATCCAGCCTGAAGATAATTATTAAGCCAAAGATAAACATTTAAAGTTGTTTTCTTTATGCTAAATTTTGCTTGCTGTATTTCTAGCTGACAGCTGAAGCCTGATAAATGAGAGTAAATGCAATCCTAATGACTTTGAGAAATTTGTAGTGATTAATTTATTCAGTTTTGTTGTCAAAGTTTACCAGTCACAAGTGAGAATATATTTTAAGTAGGGTTAAAATGTGTTGCTATAATAATGTTATAGTGGCTGAGGAAAGCAATTTGCAAAGAACAATAAATGCCAAAGATAGAAATCAAGTGCTCTGGCTATCAACAAAACAAAACACTAACGTAGCAAAGAGTTCATTTAACACCATTCCAGATGGCTAGAATTTTCCACAAGAGTACATTTTTTGTAATTAGTATTGCAAACATATGTATTTTTTTCTTTAATAAAGTTATGTCTCAAATTATTCGTATACAATTTGGAGATCTAAACCTTGATCCTACATATTTCTAGCAACAAAAATAATATTTCTTCTTGTATGTAGCTAGACAGAAATCAAAATGTGATATAAAAGGAATTGTCGTATATCATGATTTATCACCAAATTGATAATGAATTGTTGAATGGAACTTGATCCTCTAGTGTTTTGTGCAATCATTCTGGAAAGTGGCTAATTTGTTAATATGCTAATTTTTCAATTTTCTATCTTCGTATTGGATACTCTGCATGAAAGTGAAACTCAAATTTTTGTACAATAGGGATTCTGTTTCAATGCTTCTAAAATAAAATGAAAAAGTTATTGAAGCGATCACAGCATTTTATGAAGCACGATGTAACTCAATTATGGTGGCAAGTGAATTTGAACATCTTTTTGTGTGGGAAAGCACAGGTATATTAAAATTTTTAGGTACTGGATTTCAGACATATTTAAGGATTTTTTAATTATTATTTCAATGGATATATAAAAAAAAATCTAAAAGAGAAATCCACTCAAGGAAAATCAGTATTCACTGAAAACTGTATGCTTTATTTCTAATGAATGTGTTCCATTTTAATGTATCTTTTTAATACATAAATTGCATGAAATTTGATGTTTGGTTTAAACTGTACTGAAATGTTCATTAAGTTCTTTGTTTTGACAGTTTCCCTTTAGCAGTTGTGATCATTATTCCATGACGTGTGACACTGTGTTGTATGTTGTCTGTAATTTAATCATTTGCATTTTTTTGTCCTTGTAGCAGTAACCTTTTCAGCATTCAATGGCAAAAATGGCCCCTGGGAACTTTCTGATTAACATGCAAGAACAAAGTGTCAATGAAAGCATGTGCTAAGAGCGTTGCATTCTGTGATTTGCAGTTTAAAAATGTGTACCAACTTGAACATATCTGTGCATCACATAGGGAATTGCCATAACTCTGTAGGGAAGAAATGGAAGCTTAATGTCAAATGAAAAAGTGTGCTAAAGCTCTCAATAGGAAAATTAAAAAAAAAGATGAAAGAAGAAACATGTTCAGAATAAATTAGTCAAATTCATTTCTAATAGTACCACTTACTTTATATCAATTGGGCTTATAAAGTGGAACTGGGTGACAGAAAGAAAGAGTGCCTTTATAGCCTCAGGTGGATGAATTTGATGGCAAGAATTCTGGGATTAGATCTGTTCTACTTTTAGACATTTTGGTCTTTGTGCCAATTTCCTTCATTCTGATCAGCAAGATTCAGACATCTGTCCCTCAGCACCTCTAGCCAGGGAATTGCTCTGAACTGCATTGTCTGTTTATATTGAGTTCAGCCACATTTTGATTTTTCTGCTCTGTTTTCATAGTATCATTCTCCCTACTTCTTTCTCTTTTGATACCAAAGCCAGTTTAAGGCAACCTCTGTCAGTGAGATCAAATTACACAAAACCAGAAAAATTCAGTTATTTTCTAGTCTNTGCTGTCTTTGTATCCTTATGATGACCCCTTGCCATGAGGATTCTTACTAATCTATAACAGTGAAATTATGGACAGTGCAAGGGAGTCAGAAAGCTGTGTTTCCTGAGTTTTGATGATAGATAGGAGTGAAATTTTGATTCCCCTGAAGTAATTTGGCAATGCAAAAGTTCACCCAGATTTTAGGATGGAAGAAATTCTTTTAATAGCTTTTTTTGTGAATGGGATAATGAAGGGGCAGACATTGGAAATATTATGGAAAGAAAAGCCATGGATATCATGAGGAGGAGAAGAAAAATAGCTGAGAGTTTTTA
>VYZW01023952.1:0-21948 GCA_013401315.1 Balaeniceps rex
GAAATGTGGGGGGGAGGCTCTGAGGGGTGGGGGCTGGACCACCCCCGTATCCTGGGGTCCTTGGCTCGGCTCTGGGGTGCTCGCTCCCTTGGGCTCATCTGTTCCTGGGGCCAGGTGACGGAGATCCCGGGGTGCTGGGGTGGGCGTGCGGGTGCATCGCACCTCGGGCAGGGCGGTGGCGGCGCTGTTCACCGTGCGAGGTGCCAGCGCGGTCAGGTCCGTGCCTCGCTGCCTGCACCCTGCCCACGTCCCCTGCAAGCTGTAAAACCCCCTGCCACCCCCAGGCATCCTCGGAGAAGATCTGGCGAGCCGGGAAGCTCCTCTTCATCCACCTCACCAGCACCCGTCCGGGCCTCATCCGGGACCACAAGCATCACCTGCGGCACCACAGGTGGGACGGCCGGCACCCCTGCCACGCCGGGGGGCACCGTGGGCCGCTGCGGACCCCGCAGCCCTCCGAGGAGGGCAGGACTTCTGCTGCCCGTCCCGGGCAAGGGCTCCCCTGGGGGGCCAGGCACCGCAGCCCCGTGTCGGGGGCGATTCTCACAGCCTCTCCCCTCGCAGGCAGTGCTGCTCCGGGAAGGAGCTGGTGGACTGGCTGCTGGGCGCCGGGCTCGCCGTCCAGACGCGCAGCCAGGCCGTTGGCGTCTGCCAGGTGCTGGTGGACGGAGGCGTCCTGACGCACGGTGAGGGCGGGCGGTGGCAGCCCCCTGCGTGGCGGCGGGGGTCTCGCAAGGCGAGACTGGGGGCTGCTGGGGTCTCCCATGGGTGCACGTGGCACCCAGCGGGTCTCCCACGGGTGCACGGCTGAGTTCACGTGCGCTCTCCCCCCGCAGTGAAGCAGGAGTGGCATTTCCAGGACAAGGACACCCAATTTTACCGCTTTGCCGAGCTGGAGCTGAGCCCCGAGCCCAGCGCTGGGCTCCGGGATGCCGAGGAGCTGCTGGAGGCACTGGCTTTCCTGGCCCAGCTGGGTCCCGACGCGCTGCTCACCATGGCCCTGCGCAAGCCGTGAGTGGCCGGGTGCTCCCAGGGGCCGGGGCAGACGTGGGGCTCATTTCAACCCTGCTCCGTGGGAGTCTGGGGTACCGCAGGGCAGCGCCGGTGGTGATGATGGGGTGACCCCAGCATCTCTTCTGTGGCTGTCAGACTCAGAGAAAGAGGCTGCCTGGCCAGGGGTTGTGTCTGGGGAGGGGTGTCTGTGCCCCGGGACGTGGCAGGGAGAGGGGGCACGGACGGCTGCTCACCCCCCTCTCCCCTCCCAGGCCTGCCCAGCGCACGGAGGACGAGCTGGAGCTCATATTTGAGGAGCTCCTGCACATCAAAGCCGTGGCTCATCTCTCCCACTCGGTGAGTGCGGCTGTGCCCCGCTTCCCCCGCGGCGTGCATGTGTCCCCCAAACTGCTCCTGGTCCCCAAATCCTCCTGCATCCCATCGCTTCCCGTCTGGGCATCCCCTCCTGGCCCTCTCTGAGCACCCCTGGGTCCCTTCCCACCCCATCCCACCTGCCCATGTGCATCCCCTCCTCTCTCAGCTCCGGGCTGGGTGACCCTAATGGCAGGTCCCTCTTGCCGCAGGTGAAGCGGGAGCTGGCGTCAGTGCTGATGTTCGAGTCACACCAGCGAGCAGGCACCGTGCGTGAGTATCGCATGCCCCAGGGGCCGTGCAGGGCTGGCCGGCCCCCCAGGAAAGGGTCCCCAGCCCAGGGAGGGCGGCTGGAGCTGTTGTCATCAACGTGGGTGCTCCTGTTGTGTCTTCATGGACCAGGGATGGAGGGGGCCAGAGCACTCCCTGAGTTCACCTGGGCTGGGGGCTCGGGATGGGGGGGCTGAAAAGGGATGCTCGGGGGCTTCCCCTCTTTGACTGCTGGATGCCGCCATTTCCCCTGCAGTGTTCAGCCAAGGAGATAAAGGCACGTCGTGGTACATCATCTGGAAGGGCTCGGTGAACGTGGTCACCCACGGCAAGGTAGGTGTGTCCCTGCGGCAGCAGGTCCCTCCAGACACCCCACATCACCGGCTCCCAGCGGGGACGAGGGCCCCCACCCCATCCCTCACCCTCCGTGCCCCTCGCCAGGGCTTGGTGGCCACCCTGCACGAGGGGGACGACTTTGGGCAGCTGGCGCTGGTGAATGACGCGCCCCGCGCGGCCACCATCATCCTGCGGGAGGACAACTGCCACTTCCTCCGCGTGGACAAGCAGGACTTCAACCACATCCTCAAGGTGGGCAGGGGGCTCGCAGGGTGCTGGGCCCGAGCCGGGACACACCGTGCACCCTCCGTGGTGTTTGCAGGGGAGGACGCTTCTCTGCGTGCCAATGTGGGGGTTTGGGGCGCAACCAGCCAGGCAGGCGTTGCCTGATGGATCCGAGCTGGGCCGACGCTGGTTCTCTCCCTAGGACGTGGAGGCCAACACCATGCGCCTGAAGGAGCACGGGAAGGTGGTGCTGGTCCTGCAGAAGAACCTGCAGGGCGGCAGCAACCAGCCAGCCACCGCGCGGAGCAGCAGGTGACAGCAGGCTGTCCTTGTCCCTCCTTGCAACCCTGCCGGCAGCGCTGCCAGCTGATGCTGCCTGTCCCTCTGCCTCCTCTGGCGCTCTCTGGCTTCCCTCGGGGGAGCTTGCTGGGAGGAATGAGTCCCTGGAGGGGGAACAGGGGTGCCAGGCCATGCTGACCAGCTGTGTCGAGTGGCCCGGTGGCCCAGCGTGGTGGCCCTGCCCACAGCTGGGGTGCTGCATCCTTCCCTGATGTGCCCGGTGCTCTGCCCACCAGGTACTTGGTGATGGCCGGGACGCCGGAGAAGATCCTCGAGCATCTGCTGGAGTTCATGAGGCTCGACGCCACGCTCTACGACCCCGTGGGTAGGTGGGGGGTCACCCCCTTGGTCCGGGAACCACATCCCAGAGCCACCCTGAGATGGGCAGGGGGCTGGGGACAGGGTGCCGGCAGGAGGACTGGCACGGAGCGGGGTGCCTTCTTCCCAGTGTTCAACCCCAAAAGCTGCTCCTCTTGCCCTAAAATCCCCCACGGAGGCCAGGAGAGGGAGGCAGCCCCAGGGCCGGGAGCGTCTCCCCCGCTCCTGTCCCGCATCCCTCGCCTCCCTCTGCCTGCGGAGAGGAGCAGGGCCGGGAGCCGGGGCCAGGAGATGGCCCCAGCGGGCAAAGAATCGGCGCTGCCGAGCGGCGCCGTCGCGGCTGCCTCGGAGCTGCCGCTGCGCTTTTGGTGCAGCCCTCGGGCTGTCGTTCATCCCCCCAGGCCCGCAACCTTGCCGGCCCTTTCCCCGGTGCTTAGGAGCAGAAGGTGACCCGCAGTGAGCACGGCCACCGCGGGGGGGGACCACAGGCCAGCCCCGGGCAGGGCACGGGTGACCCTTTTCCGTCCAGCTGCACCACCGGGCTGTGATCACCGTGTCCCCAGCCCGCTGGACACCGTGACGGGTGAATGATGGTGGCCTGGTCTCTTCCAGACACCCTGCTGGGGGATTTCCTGCTGACTTACACCGTGTTCATGCCGACCTCGCAGCTCTGCAGAGCCCTGCTGCACCAATATCCTTCCGCGGCTGGGGGTGGGGGGGACCGGTCTCCATCCTAAGCCGTGCACCCCCCTGCCAGGGACCAGCACGCCCAGCCTGGTCCCTGTCACCTCGGTGGGACCGCAAGGGTTGGCCAGGGGAGCCCCGAATCCCCCAGGCTCTTGGGCACAGGGCACATCCCCACCTCCCATCCTGTCCTGGGTGCACATGTACAGGGGGGGTCCCTGCCCACTCCCCGGCCCCGCATCGCCCGTGCTGGTGCCCTTGACTGGTCCCAGTTTCCGCGCGGAGCCGCTGGAGGGCTCGGAGCAGGAGAAGGCCACCTACTCCCTGCACAAGCGCCGGAAAATCCTGCGGCTGGTGAGCCAGTGGGTGCTGCTCTACGGGCGGCTGCTGCAGGGCGACCGCAGCACCACGGCTCTGCTGCAGGTACTGGGAGCGGGGGGGAGTGGGGGGGTGCCCCCAGGGGGGTCTGGCCCCGGCACCCCACGCTGACCGCCGGGCACCTTTATCCCGCAGAACCTCGCGGACCTGGCGAGCCAGGACCCCCGCCTGGGCGGGCTGGTCCAGGAGCAAGCACAGGATCGCCGGCGGCCCCGAGCGTGAGTCCCCCGGGGCAGGAGGGGTGTCCCCGTCCCAAACAGAGCCTGGCTCTGTCCCCCTGTCCCCCTGCTGATGCCCACGTCCCCGGATCCCGCACCCCTGCTGTGCAGGGGGATTGCACTGTTCATGGGGCTGATCTTTCGGCCAGCAAAGCCATGACTGTCAAGGCTGGGGGGCTGCCAGCAGCTCTCAGGCCACCTTGTCCCCAGCCTGGAGGTTTCCCAGCCCCAGGGAGGGTCAAACACTGCCGAGACTCTGCAGTGCCCGGCGGCGCTCGGGGGGCTTGGTGGCGGCCTGGATCCTGGGGGCTGCAGGACCCGGTTCTGTCTCCAGCGAGGTGTGGGCTGTGGGCTCCAAGGCCACCTTGCTGCTCTCTCTGCAGGCTGGAGAACGGAGACGGCAGCGTTTCTCCCCAGCCCAAGGTAGGGGCGGCCCCGGGGGGTGCCAGGGCAGGGCGGGGTGGAGACCTGGGTCACCCCTGCCCTCTGGGGACCCCCAGCAGGAGGGGTGGCCGGTGGGGAGGCATCCTCCCCGCTCTCTCCCACCTTGGCCGCAGGCTCAGAGCTCGGTGAACTGGCTCGCGAGCCAGGAGGAGGCGATTCTGACCAGCAGCTGTGCCTTAAGAGCCCAGGACAAAGGTACGGCCACGCGCGGCGGGGACTGTCCCCTCCCCGGCGGCTGGGATGCTACAGCCCTTTCCCCCCGCACCGTAGTGCCCTACGAGATCTACAGACTGGACCACTCGTGCCTGATCACGGTGCTGCCCGTCAACGCCTCGGTGCGGGACATCCTGCGGTCCCTCGCCCCCCAGCTCGGCCGGGACAGGGAGCACATCCTGGTGAAGGTGAATTCGGCCGGAGGTGAGCGCGCTCTCCCGGGGATGCCACCGTGCATGGGCTGCCACCGTGCCGTGGCGGCAACTGCTCCATGCCCAGCCAGGATCTGGCCCCGTCTCCGTCCCGGCGCCGACCGTCGTCTCTCCCGCAGATAAAGTGGGGCTGCAGCCGGATGCCGTGGGGGTGTTCACGGCGCTGGGGCTCAACGAGAGGCTCTTCGCTGTGAGCGTGGAGGAGCTGGGCAGCCTGGTGAGCGCAGGGTGGGGGAGTCCCGGGGATGGGCAGCACCGGGCTGGCCCCCCAGGCAGGATTCGGGGCTGTGGTGCCTCCAGAGCAGCTCAGGGCTGGGGGTGTCCAGCCCGGGGAAGGGGCTGGTGTTGCCTTCCCTGCTGTGGCAGCTAATGGCAGGGAGGGTTGGGCGTCCTCTCCTGCGCACAGACCCCCCACCCTGAGCAGCTGGGCCCCCACGTCGGCTCCTCCGAGACCCTGGACCTCATCAGCTCCAAGGACCTGGCCAGCCACCTCACCGACTATGACTGGAACCTCTTCAAGAGCATCCACCAGGTGAGGCCAGCACCTGGACCGGGGCGGGAGACGCCTCCGGGATGGCTTTCGGGACCCCTCAGCTGCCGTGTTGGGCTTTGCAGGTGGAAATGATCCACTACATCGTCGGGCCGCAGAAGTTTCACGACGTGACCACGGCCAACCTGGAGCGGGTCATGCGGCGCTTCAACGAGCTGCAGTACTGGGTGGCCACGGAGCTGTGCCTCTGCCCCGAGGTGGGCCGGCGAGCCCAGCTCCTCCGCAAGTTCATCAAGCTGGCCGCACAGTGAGTGCCCCGCCGCCCGCGTCCCGGTCCTGCGAGGACGGAGCCGGCGGTGGCCTCCTCGCCTGACTCTGTCCTCGCCTGCAGCCTCAAGGAGCAGAAGAACCTGAATTCCTTCTTCGCAGTGATGTTTGGTGTGAGCAACACGGCCGTCAGCCGCCTGGCCAAGACCTGGGAGGTAACCACCTTTGGGCTGCTGCCCTGCGAGGGGTCCCCCGAGGTCTGCAGTGATGGATCTGGGTCCCCTGACTTGGGCAAGGGGGGCCCGGGTGCTGGGCTCCAGGCAGACCCTGCACCCGTAAGCTTTGAGCAAGGGAGCGCGCATTTCCCCCCGGGCGGGGGGCCAGGATCGGCCCCTGGCTCTGGTTAGACCCAGCTGGGGACCAAAATCCCCTGTACCGGAGCGATAACACACTCCGAGCCTATTGCTCACCAGCACCGGAGCCGGCGGTGTCGCAGAGTCCACAGAGGTGCAGCGAGGCAGGCGGAGAGCAGGAGATGTCGGGGGAGCCGGGGGATCTCTGAGGGGTCTCTGAGGGTGGGGGGTGCTGGCGCCGGTGACCCTCTTTCTGTGCAGAGGCTGCCCCACAAGATCCGCAAGCTGCACTCGGCGCTGGAGCGAATGCTGGTAAGCGCAGCCCCTTCCCGCCCCGTATCCCCCTCCTTGGCAGGGTTTGCCCCCGCTCCCCAAAAGGTGCAAGGTCACAGGGGTGCCGTGGAGGTGCTGCCCCCGCTGTCTCCCCTGCACCCGGGGCGGGCGGCAGCCGGGGCTGTGTCCCCTGCCTGCCCTGCGCTGAGGTCCCGCTCCGTCCCCAGGACCCGTCGTGGAACCACAGGGTCTATCGCCTGGCCGTCGCCAAACTGAGCCCCCCCATCATCCCCTTCGTGCCCCTCCTCCTCAAAGGTGGGTGCCTCGGCTTGGGAGCTGCGGGGCCTTTGCTGGGGGTGCAGGTGGGAACGGGTTGGAGCGGGGTGGCAGGGACCCCTTTGGACACATCCAGCCCTCCCCAGGGACCAGGAGTCTGATCCCCACATCCCCCCCGCAGACATGACGTTCATCCACGAGGGCAATCGCACGCTGGCCGAGAACCTCATCAACTTTGAGAAGATGGTGAGTGGGGCGGGTTGGCTCCCCGGGGACCCCCACCGTGGGGGACCCGCTGTCCCCCCGTCCCCTGGGATGCAGATCCGGGGCATCTCTGCGGCGTTAGTGCAGCCCCCCCCCAGGACCCCTGGTCGTCCCCTTGGGGGGCACGGGGCAGCCACGGCCGGCGCTGAAGCTGGAGGGACTGTGTTTTGCCAGCCTGGGAGCAAAGTGGGGCCAGGCGACAGCAAGTGACCTTTGTGCATTGCCCACAGCACATGATGGCAAAGACCGTGCGTGTCCTGCAGCGCTGCCGGGGCCATGCGAACGGTGAGTGCTGCGGGGAGGGGGCAAGGACGGGGCCGGGCACCAGTGCTCCTTTGGGGATGGGGCTGAGCTCCTGCTCTCTGTCCGCACCCAGCTCCGCTCTCCCCGCTGAGAAATCGCTCCCCGCACCGGCCGGAGGACCCCAAGGCTGTCAGGATCTCCACATGTATGTCTGGGGCTCACCCATCCGCCCCCCACCCCTGCACTGGGAGACCCCCACCCCTCGGGGCTGGACGAGGCCAGCCCATGGCCACCGTGCTTGCCGGGGGGTCCCGCGGGGACGTACCGAGGGCATCAGCCTGGCTGCAGTGGGTGAAAGCTGCCCCGGATGCTGCTGATGCCTCGGGGTACCCAGGGACGGAGGCTGGGCTCCCTCTCCTGAGTGGTGCAAGCCCACGGGCCGCACGCTGCTGCCTGGAGGCACCGCTCAGCAACTCCTCGTGCTGAAGAGGGTCCCAGAGAGCTTCCAGCGCGGCTGAGGCACTCTCGCTGTTAGGCAGTGGGCTGGGGCATCGCTTTGCCCCGTGGAGCAAGTCTGTCCCCGCTTGCTCCTGCTCCTTCAGCTCCAGCGGGTTCCTGGAGGCGATGGAGGGGATCTGTGAGCCAAGGGAGAGGCGAGGGAGGGGATCCATGAGCCAAGGGAGAGGATCTGTGAGCCGAGGGAGAGGATCCGTGAGCCGAGGGAGAGGCGAGGGAGGGGATCCGTGAGCCGAGGGAGAGGGATCCATGAGCTGAGGGAGAGGCGAGGGAGGGGATTTCAATGAGCTGAGCAAGAGGCGATAGAGAGGGATCCGTGAGCCAAGCCGGAGGGGATGGAGAGGCTCTATGAGCTGAGCTAGAGGTGATGGAGGGGAACTATGAGCCAAACCAGCCGCAGTGGAGGCAGCTCAGCGTGTCAAGCAAGAGGCAGTGAAGGGGGATCCATGGGATGAGCCAGCGGTGACGGAGAGGGCTGGCACGCTGAGCCAGAGGCGGTGGAGGGGGATCGGTGAGCCCGGCCCTGATCTCGGCTCTCCCCGGCAGGCTCGGAGCAGTCCCTGAGTGTGCGGAGCCCCGTCTCCACCTGGGCCTACCTGCAGCACCTGAAAGCCATCGACAGCCAGAAGGAGCTGCTGCGGCTCTCCCACGACCTGGAGTCCTGACGGGGCCGGAGGGGGCCCGGAGCAGGGATGCGGCAGCCTGTCTGCCGGCCGCGGGGCAGCCCTGTGGCTCTGCTCCCGGTCGCACCGGGCACGGGGCCGCGCTGGAGCTGGCCGAGGGCAGCCTCTGCTTGGCTGTGCCGCTGGCTGCGGGCGCCAGGCCCGGCACCACGAGGCAGCTGGGCGCCCACCTGGGCTGCGGGCAGGCGAGGGGCACGGACAGCGGAGTGAGCAATAGAGGTATTTTTGTATGCAAGGCTGCGCTCCCCTTTCTTCTCCGCGCAGCAGCCTGGATTCACTCCCTGCACCGGCCGGGGCGAGGAAGGAGCCCTGGCCGCCCACCGATGCCGCCCGCCCTGGAGGTGCCGGGCTGGAAGATGCCCCTTCCTCCTGGAGGGACTCGAGCCAGAGCATCCCTATGAGCAGGGAGCACCACGCCTGTCTCCATCGGGGTGCAGGCACCCAGGCTGAGCTCAGGGTCTGTCTTGTGCTGCCCCACGGATCCTGGGGGTAGCCCCAGGGGGGACCTGCCCTTCCCTCTGTCCTGCCTGTCACATGGGAGGTGCCGGCTGCGTCCCCTGTCCCAGCCTCTGGGAGCTGCACAACCGCAGCAGCCATGGAGCGAGTATCTTGGTCCCCCCCAGGACTGCTGGGGCTTAAACCAGCCCGTGCTGCCAAACCTTGGGCAAATCACAGCCTTCTCCGTGCCTCGGTTTCCCCACAGGGATGGGGGCAGGAATGGCCACATGCGGCTGTGGCGCGGAGGCAGGACAGCATCCGTCATGGAAGGAAGCCGTGGGGGCCTCGCGATGGAGACCCTGGTCTGCTCTGGCCGCCCCCAACAGCTGGGAGCAGGGTTTGGGGGAGATGTCTTTGAAGGAGGCAGAGCTGACAGACCCCAGGGGTGGGGACCCCCATCCCTGCCCCCAGAGCATCTCTGTGTGCACGGAGCAGTTCTGGCAGCGACCTTCCCAACGCTCTGAGCGGGCCTGGGCGAAGCTGCAGGGCTCAGGGGAGATCGCAGCCCTGAGAGCTCCCACGTTTGCAGGGTACCAGCGCGGGGGAGGCTCGCAGCCCCGGCAGGTCCGTGCCCAGCCAGGACCCCAGGAGCCACAGCACGGAGCCGCGAGCCAAAGACCCCCAGCCTTGCCCCAGAGCAGCTGGGCTGCAAGGGGCCGGAGCGCTGCTGCATTAATTGCTCTTTTCAGTCTCATGCAGATGAATGGGTCGCTTAAAATAAACGTCCCCATCTCACTTAAATAACGTCTGAAGTAATGCAGCCGGCTGTGAGATGGGATGCGGGTTCCTTGCAGCGCCCAGCACCACGTCCATCCCAGGACCCCCGGGTCTCCCCCAGTGCAAAGCTTGGCTGCGTGGTTCTCTGCAAGGCAGCGGCCGTGCTCCGTGGGGACCAGGTTTTGTCACCTGGCATCTCCCAGGTTTCCAACTCCAGCCCCATGCGTGGCCCCAGCTGCGTGCGTGTCCAGGCAAGCCAGGGCAAAGCAGAGAGGCCATGGCAATTCCTTGGCATCTGGCCCCAAACCAGGCAGCGCAGACCTCCCGCAGTCACCTTTTCCGGGATGTTTGCCCTGCAGGACCAACGGAGCCTTGAAATGAAAGAGCTCGTGTGTGGGGAAGGGAGGGTTAAGCCAGAGCTGCACGTTTTCCAGATGTTTCTGGGCCTGCAGGTTGGCTGGCCGGGTCGATGGACGTGTCTCGGGGCTTTCCCTCCCTCGGCTGCAGGCGGGGTGCTGGCCCGGGGTGCTGGCCCGGGCGGCTGGCTTGGCTGCAGACATCTCCACGCGAGTGGAAAAGTTGACCCTTGTCTGGTTTTCCAAGCGCAGGCTGTGAAGAGCATCCCGTTGGGGGGCTCGCCACGGTCCACGCACCTCCACGACCCACAAGCCTGTATCCTCCACGAGCTGCATTTTCCCTAGGAGCACGAACGCGAAGGTCCAGCCCCACCAGCAATTCCCACGGAGCTGCAGAACGATGTCCCAGGGGTGATGGAAAACCTGGAGAAATATTGTGGAAAGGGGCAATGAGTCCGGGGGATGCGGAGAGGAGGACGGCAGGAGGGGATGGGGATGAAGCTCAGTGTTGGGAAGCCAGGCGTGTAGAAAACACTGGACCATACAAAAATAAGAGGCTGGATGCCTGCCTCCTCGAGTGTGATCGTGGGTAAAGCCGGGGCCTGGGTGAGGATGGGGCGAGAGCTGATGGCATTGCTGGGCACGGCAGCAAGCGTGGCTGCCCAGGCTCCCGGCTTCCCCCGCTGCGTCCCCGAGGCCGGGGCTGGCTGCGGCGGGCTCCGCGCGTGGGCAGGTCCTGCCTCCTCTCCTCGGCTCTAATGCAAGAGGGACACGGGGCCAGCCCCGGGCGCTTGACTCACCGCCCTCCTGCAACACCCCTCGTGGGCGAGCACCCTGAACCGGGTCACAGGGTTCGGTGACAGCCGGTGACACCATCCTTCTGTCACCGCTGACTGGCTCTGGACCGGGGCCTGGCACGCACCTACCTGCTCTCGTCCCTGGGCCTGCAAACCACGAGACCGGGCGAGGGGAGGCAGGCTGTCCCCAGGAGCTCGGAGGGCTTTGGTGTCTGCAGGTCCAGCGCTGCAGGAGGGTGGAGGTGGGCACAAGATGTGCTGACCATGGGGAGTGCGAGGACAGCGGGGGGGGAGTGCTCACGCCCAGCCACCGGCTTCTGGGAGGTGTGGCTGAGAAACGGGGACAAGCGTGTTGTTCCCATGTTTGTGCTGGTGGAGCTGACGCTCCCAGTTAAGCCCAAGGCAAAAGGCATCACCGTCCTCCATGGCGAGGCTGGGAAAGGCACCTTCTGCCAGAAGAGACGGGCTCCACCTCCGTCCTCCCCCACGGTGTCCGTCCAGCTCCCTCGCCGAGCGCCGTGGGACTCGCTCCAACTCCAGGCACTGCGGCTCCTGCTCTTTCTGGGCATCTCAGAGGAGCAAGACGGATGCACGATGGCTGCAGCCATCATTCCGATGCCCAGCCCCACTGGTGTGAGCCCCTCAGCCCCAGCAGGGCTCGAGGCGCAGCCTGGAGCCGGGGAAGGGTTGGTTTGTGCGTGAGCCAGCGGAGGGGCTCAAGGAGCAGCCTCAGCACAGGGCGGCACAAAGACACCAGGAAAAACAAGGCTGCGCTCGGGGAGGACAGGTCGGCAGGGTCAGCAGCCCAGGGCAGAGGGTAGGAAATGACTGAGGGCTGAGAAAGAAGCCAAACCCAGCCCTTATTACACCAAATGCTGCCTCCTGTGCCAGCTAACACACCTGGGGGCATTAAGGCTGGTGCAATGCTGCTGTGTCGGCAGAACAAATTGCAGGCAGCTGCTGCCCATTCCGCTGATGGAGGTTAGAAATTGCCTCCCCTCGGCTGGGGTGGTGTTTGGGGTCAGTTATCACCGGCCAAGGTGGAGGTGTGCAGGGAGCAATCCCCTCCTCGGTGGGGAGACCCTGCCCTGGACCTTCTGCTTCTGTGGTGAAAACATTGGGCGCGTGGCTGTCTGGCAGCCACCCTGGCAGGCAGCCCAGGAGAGCCTGGGGCTGTTTACAGAAGCTCCAGGAGCCTCTAGCCGGGGAGTCTTCCCAGCATCGCATCAGGCAAATGCCTGGCTGAACCAGAGGGACGTGGACCACAAGGGACCAGCCAGTATCGGGCCATCCCTGGGTCTGTCACAGCGCACTGGCGAGGAGGCGGAGAAGTGGTTGGTATAAATCATCTGGGCTTTGGGCAAGGCTTGTGATGAGGCTTCCTGAGAAACCACGTCACCGTGGGAGGAGAAGCTGGCACTCGGCCGGTGCCCGCGATGGACCCCCGGGCGCAGCACCAACGCGCGCTGTCGGTCTCTTCGTTATTTCCCTGGAAAGGCAAGGAAGGGCGATGCTTGTGGACAGCACAACCTTGCTCCCTGATGGATGAGCTGAGGTCAGCCCGTGCTGGCTCTTGAGGAACCATGGCTGGGAAGAGACGGGGAGACGTGTGGAAGAGCTGAACCTCCCCAACACCCCCAGCAGCAAAATGGGTTGAAGAGGCTCCTCCCCGCTCGCCTCGGTGCACCGCTCCCCAAACCAGGATGGGAAACAGCAGTTTTTAACCAGCCCCCAGAAGGACGGTGAGTTAGGTCTGGGTCACTTTCCTGATGCGGTTTTGAGTGCGGCCCCGTGAGCGGCTGAGCTGGGCAGCGGAGGGACGTGGCTGGAGGTCGGCTCGGGGACGATTGCGGTGCCCCTTTGGAAACAGGGCGGCTGTGCTGCGGTCCAGAGGCAGCGTGAGGATGCCCTTGGAGGCAGGATGGGCGCTGACCTGTTCCAGTCTGGTCGCTCCCATGCCTTTGGGTGTACTGGTCAGCACGTATGACATGCTCCAGGCCTGGGGACCAGTGGGAGCTGGGTCCCCCCCAGGCTGTGGTGGCCTGGAAAGCTGTCTCTCCTCCCGGATACACCAAACACCACCATCTGGGAACGTCTTCCACTGGGATGCACTGAACTGAGCCTGGGCTGGCCCTGCTGTGGGCAGGGAAGAGGCTGGTGACCACGCCAGGCATGGGCCCAGCTGCCCCTTGGCGTCACCCGGGGCCGTGGAGGCTCCCTGGAGAAGGGCAGCCCCACGCAGGGTGGGGATGGACCAGCTCTGGGCTTGCCCCAGGAGTGAGACCACACTGGGGTAGCCCACAAAACCCACTCCCTGAGCAGCCTCGACGCTGAAGCCTGGCTTGTGGTTATGTCTCAGGGTTTCCTTGTGCTGCTGGAGGACCTGGAGGCTTCAACCGGGGCTGGTCTGTGCTGTAAGGGGGGCACGGGCTCTGGAAACAGCGGCTGAGGAAGGGGAGATCGTTACCCCCAATTAACTGGGGAGCAGAAAGTTGCCTCCAGGAGCGTGTGGCCCTGATCACCAGCTCACATCTCTAATGGACCTGCTGTGCTCTGGGTGGGCAAAGACCCCACCGAGAAGCTTTCCCCGTGCTCCTCCATCACCCCCAGGGGTCATGCACGTGAGGAGTGGAGCAATACTGGGATACTGGATTTACCAGCCCTCCTCCCACTCTGGGCAGCTTATAATTAAGCCGTCCACATAATGAGTTTTGGCAAAGTTTGGGCGCAGCCTGCCCGTGAAGCCCTCGGTGGCATCACGCTCCTCCCTCCGCTCCGCGCTCCAAGGGGACCCACATATAGCAGGGAGTGCCAGGGAACACCGTCACTCCCAACCTGCTCTCCGGGACGCCCCGAAACGCCGAGCCTGCCATCTGCGGGACGATGAAGACCTGGATCCTCCTTGTCGGGGCAGGAATAGCCCTGGGCTGCGTGTCTGGCAGTGAGTAATGGAGCCTTGCTTTGGCAGAGGGGCTCAACCGGCCGGTGCATCCCACGGGAAGGGGCTGACGATGGGTTGAAAGCAGACGGTGCTGAGGGCGCTGCCGTAAGCCAGGAGCTGGGCTGTACGGGGGCAGCTGGTTCCTTGCGAGGTTGGATCCAGCAGAGCTCCACAGGGGAAAGGGTGAGGATGGTTTCATGCTGGAGGGCTTCCTCGAGCTCCGGGGGACTCAGCTGGCGGTGAGGGTGGTTTGTCCTTCTCTCTGATGGTCGAGACTTCCCCTGGACTTTAGCCTTGTCCACCAGTTGCTTCCCGGTGCATCTTGCTGTGCTGTCATCGTGCAAGCCCACCTTCCTCTGCCTCCTCCATCCTGGGGGAGGATGAAGGGAAATATTTTCTAACACCTTATCCACAATCCCCCCGTGGCCACTGGAGGTGAGCGGAGGAGCCAGTCAGATTCAACGAGAAATGCAACGTGAACTCGGGTGTTTTGCCCTCCGTGACTCTGCTGAGGTTGTTACGAGAGGAGGCAAGGGATGGCTCTGTCTTTAAGGCAGACGCTGCAACAAGCAGTGGCTTGTGGGCATCAGGTTTTAGCTCCCGGTTGACCAGGATCGTGCATGCGACTCGGTGCCTTCATTGCCGTCTTCTTGTACAAAATGTGAACAGCGATCTATTTGCGAGAAGGGAGTTTCGTCACTTCTGACGCCGCTAGCAAGCTGTGTCGGGTGTCTCAGAAGCAGGTGACTCCCCTTAGGATTAAAGGTGAGGAGTTTTGCAAGGCCAGTGCAGAAGAGGAGCTTCTGCTGCTGCAAACCAGCCCTTGGGTTGCCCGGAAAGCGGGAGATTTGCCGTGGTCTCGCCTTGTTTAATGCCAGTGCTGAGTTATTCTTGCTCGAAGCAGTAGCTGGGCTGGCCGTGGCTGGGAAGCCGGGCAGCGTCGCTGGCTCGTGTCGTGGTCTGCCCTTGGCGTGCGCGTCGGACCAGAGCTATGGGAGCATCGCCCTGATGGACCAGTCGGAGCTGTAACACCTCCGCCGTGTGATCGCTTCGCTCATCCTTGGCTGGGCAGGACAGCGGTGGGAGATTCTGCCCGATAATCTCACAGGCAGCTTGCACCCAGGGTTATATGTGCTTTGGGGGGCCAGGAGCATGTAACTGAATATTTGGGGAGCTCAGACTGTCAATAGCTCTTTTGCTGCAGGTTAATTTGTCCTTGAAATGGGCCCTTTTAGGGGCAGGGTTGATCTTCGGTCTGCGTTTGCACAGCGCAGCGAGGTCTTGAGTCAGGCCAGGGACTCGCGGACGCTGCTCTGACAGGAGCTGTAACGCGTGTTCGTGCACTAAACCACGCCGAGAGGCGCTGGCAGGGCTCCGTCATGTCTCAGACATCTCCCCGCACCTGGTGAGTGGAGCTGCTCAGGAAATAGCCCGCCTTGTCTCGGTCAAACCTTTTTTGGCGGAAATGAAAATGAGTTTGTTCTTGTCCAAAGAGCTGTGCTCGGGGAGGGGTGGATCTGGCCGAAGGGCTAAAAATGAGAAAGAACTATTTGTCTGGCTTGGCACAGCCAGATGATATCTACGGGCTGGACCGGCCAAGTGTCGACTGAGCCGTGGGGTGTGGATGGGATGTGCTGAGCACTGCTGGCCGTGTCCTCCTGCTCCGGGCACTGTCCCTTGGCTGCGGCGTTGCCACCTCTCCCAGCAGCCCTTCTCCCCTGGAGCTCCAGCAGCTCCTCTAAGCTTGGCCATCACCAGTGGCCGACCGCTCTGCAGCTATTTGGGTTCGTGCCTGCGTGCGGAGGAGCGAACACCCTCCTGCAGCCGTGCCCCGTGCCCTGCTCGTGCTCCCCGTGCGGGGAGAAGCCTCAGCACCCTGCAGCTGAGCCCCGCGGGCAATGGGGCGATGCTGAGCTCGCTCTTCCGAGGGCTCTGCAAGGCTCCCGGCCTCGGCTGAGTCACCGCACACCCCAGTATCGGTGCTTTGCTGCGACACGCTCTGGCAGCACGTGCCGCAGGACCGGGAACGTCTCGGCGGTGACTTATGTGTGGGCAGTTCCTGCCTTGCACAATCCCTCCGGGACTGCTGCCGGGAAATGAGCCTGGGTGCGTGATTCAGGCTGACTTATCCCAACGGCCACTCCGGGAGCAAGAGGGATGCTGTCCTGGGGACAGGGATCTCTGCTACCATCGCTGTCAGAGCTCCAGACCTGGCTGTTCTTCTGCCTGGACTGGTGAGACCGGGGTGTCTGGACACCAGGAGCGTTGCTCGCCACCCAAACCGCAGGTGCCCCTTCCCAGTTCCCTCTGCAGCCCTTCCCAGTTCCCCCTGCATCAGTAGGAGCAAAGGTGGGACTACAGTAGCACCAAGGGCAGACGGCCTCCAGGAGCATCCCAAGCAACCCCTCCTCCTAACACCCCTTGCTGTAAAGGGCATTTGCAGAAAAGGACCTGGTGGTGAGAAGCCAAACGGGAGTCAGCAGCAGGACGGTCAGCCAGCCTGGGCTGGGTTGGCTGGCGAAGAGCTGGTTCTTCTCTCATCAGCACGCGTGGGACCTTGATTACGTGATTCTGAAAAGCACAAATAATTTGGATAAAATGCAAGACAACAGAGCACGCCACGCGGGTACAGAGAGAAGCCAGCAAGCGTGGCACTTGGAGGTCGCCCTCATCCCTGCTGTATCGGGACTTGCCCTGAGGACACGTTTCAGCTGCTGGAGTCCAAGGCGGGCAACCCAGAGGTGTTTAAGACGTTGCGTGATTGCAGGTTTGCAGGGAAAGCACCGCCCTTTCCTCCAGGGATTGCTTTGCAGGCTGGCGGCTTGGTTGGGACATGGCTTCTCGGCACGTCCCTGGAGATGGTCGCCTTCCTGGCTGGAGCAGAGGGATGCCGAGAAAGCCACGCCTGGGCTGCCTGCTGTCCCGTTCCTCCCGTCAGGAGCTGATGGGCTGCGCAGAGGATGGGGCACGTTCCCTAAGCTCGCGGTCCCTGGGTGTCTCTCGGTCCAAACCCAATCTCTTGGTCTCCTACAGCCCCTCCTTGCTTGGTGGCCAATGTCCGCTGTCCATCGGAGACCTGGCACTTGCCCTGTTCAACGCACAGCTCGAGTTGCTGCGTTATTTTTAGCTTTGCCGTCATGTGTAATGAAGCCCATGCTCTACAGCACATTTACCATATAAATAGCTCGGGAAGGAGTTCCTGGTTCTCCCAGCGTGGCAGAAAGCGAGGGTTGGGTTGCAAACAAGGGTGCCTGGAATGTGGTGCTCCTCTGGCCCAGAGACGGCAGGGCCTGGGGGCCTCTGCTGGGCCTGGCATTAACGGGGTGAATCAGAAGGGGCGATTAATGGTGGGGAGCCAAGAACGTGTTTCCTGGTGTGAAGCGGCCCTGACGTGGTGGACGTCCACGGCCGAAGAGGAGTGACCCATGGCGATGTGCAACCCGAGGATTCAGCCCCTCAAAATGCCGCCCGTAAACGCCGACAAAGGATCCCAAACAGCTCCAGGGTAGGAGCCTGGTCCTTCGGGCTCTCCCAGGAGGGGACTGTGGGCAGAAGGAAGGGTGGTCCCGGGTCGCGGGCTGGGCGGGGCAGGGTGGTCCGTCCGTCCTGCGGACCACGCTGTTGTTTCTCTCTCCCGAAGACCTGTACACGGCCCCCGACTCCTGCAAGGGACGCTGCGAGGAGCCCTATAGCGAGGAGGACGAGTGCCACTGCGACGCCGAGTGCGAGAGGTACCACAGCTGCTGCGAGGATTACTACAGGCACTGCCGACCCGGTGAGCACCCTTGGGTGACGGGGAGGCCTGGGGGGGCTGCTCTCCCCCTGAGGCTGCCAGAGCCCAGCTATGGGCTGCAAAGGGGTCGGTTGCAAGCGTGTCTCTGCCTGTGCCACTGTGCACTTGTGTGCGTGGTCCTGGGCAGCCGCCGGCCCGTGTCTCCATCCCTCTGAGCTCCTCTTCTTCCCCCCGGCTCCGTGCAGGTGGAGGATTGGCCGAGGAGGCGGCGCACGCCCGCGGTGAGTAGCTCCGCTTCTGAGCAAGGGCGATAAACCACCGCCCCGGCTTCGCCCCGTGCGCCTCGGGGCAGCTCGCTCCTCTGCCGCCCCTGGCTCTTGGGGGTCGGTGGCGTCGGGGTGTCCCGCTGGTTTCTGGCCGTGCATGTGCCCGTACCGCCCCGTTGCCGGCCGCTCCAAGCCGCTGCGTGCCGTTGCTGAGCAGACGGTGCAGCGAGAGCCCCGGCGTCGCCTGCCTCTTCACCGGCAGCGACGTCTCCCCTCACCGGAGCTGGATGAAGCAGGCAGGCGCCCAGCGGCGGGGGCGAGCTGGCGTTTGCGTCCCCTGGTCACCACACACCTAAAATGTGGGAGATGGAGAGGGGGCTGATCCCGGCAGCCGTGTCGCAAAGAGCAGCGCCGTGCCTGGGGGACGGGGACTGATGCTTCCCAGCTCACCCCGTGCTTCGTGAAAGGCTCCCGTGCCGCAGCCCTGTGGCCAGGGCATGGGGTTGGTGAGGGTTGGGACCCCCCTGCCACCCCTGCACCCCTTAACCCTCCGTGCTGAGCACCTGGCTCTCGTGGTGTCTCAGGATCGTGACACCCGTGCACCGGTGCAGCATCAGGTGCTGCATCACCCTCGCTTCTCCGTGGGCAGCGAATCTGCAGCCCCGGGAGCTGCTGCCTGCTCTTGCCAGCCTCCTGCCTCTCCTTGCAGAGGGTTTCTCCAGCAGCCGGGATGCCATCACCGACGAGGACCTCCTGCACGTCTCGGAGCAGCTTTACAAGGCGGATCACAACAAAGCCCGGCCGACCGACATCACCATTAACCCCCAGTACCAGGCCTCCCCCGACGAGACGGGTCTCCAGGAGGACCGCTCCCCGCAGCCGTGAGTGTGCACCAGCACCCTCGGGGGGTGGCCGGGGCCACCGTGGCAGGGACCATCCAGCCAGGCAGGGTGCGGGGCTGGGTGTGGAGGGGACCTCTGCTTCCCCACCGAGTGCAGGACCCGCGCTCTCCTAGGCTCTACAAATACGTCAACGAGGAGCTCTTCTCCAAGCCCACCTACGCGAGCTTCATTAAGCTGCTGGACAACTACCAGAGGGCGGCTGGCAGGGAGGAGGACATGACGGCGGAGGAGCTGAGGGAGCAGGACAACTTCCTCAAGGAGGTGATGAAAACCGAGCTCATGAAGAAACTCTTCGCCTTCCTCCACCAAAAAAGTGAGTGTGGAGCAGGGCAGGGCTGACCCAGAGGAATGGGGTCCCTGGGCGTTGGGCATCCAACAGGAAAGCCGGAGCTGGGTGGGAGATGACCTGGGGGGATGCAGACTGGAGGAGCACGGGAGCGAGCTCTCCAGAGCTGCTGGCACACGGGAGAATTGAGCAGGGCAAAGCTGAATCGTTCCTGGCGGGGAGGACTGGGTCAGGGATGGGGGGAGCCCCGGCGCTGCCTCTCCCAGCGCTCCCATCCCGCGACGCTGCTCCCACCTCCCCACGCCACCTTGTCTGCAGACCGCTACGGCTCCGAGCAGGAGTTTGTCGCCGATTTGAAGGAGATGTGGTTTGGCCTCTACTCCAGAGGCGATGGAGAGCAGGACTCCAGCGGCTTCGAGCACGTCTTCTCAGGTAGAGCCTGCACCGGTGGGATGGAGGGTGCCAGGCTGCACCGGGCTGGGGGACTCACCCCAGGGTCTCGCTTGTGTTCAGGGGAGGTGAAAAAAGGGAAGGTGTCTGGATTTCACAACTGGATTCGCTTCTACCTCCTTGAAAAGCAGGGCGCTGTCAACTACTTCAGCCACAACTTCAACGGGCCGGTGAGTGATCCCACGGGGTCCGCGGCCGGCAGCGCTGCACCGGCGGCAGCACCCCGAATCGGCCGCATCCCCAGTGGGGTGAATCAGAAGCATTGGAGATGCTCACCCTGCCACGTCCCCCCTGCCTCCCTGTGGGGACCCTGGGGTGGAGGCAGGGTGGGAAGCTCCAGGAAGGGTCGATGCAATGGGCGAAAGGGGCTCCCAAGCCACAAGTGAGAGATTTGGGGGCCTCTGGCAGCCCCTCAGACCACCCGAAATCTGCTCTGGATCTGTCCCTGGAGAGGGCGGGAGGGTGCCTGGCTCCACATGCAGATGGGCTTTGCTCGAATCCCCTGCCCTGCTGCCCCCGGAGCCAAGCGGCGCTGGGGGTCTGATCCTCAAACCCCCTTTCTCCAGTGGGACACCTACCCCGACGTGCTGGGGCTGCAGTTCAGCTGGGACGGCTTTTACAAGGAGGTGGGCTCTGCCTTCATCGGCAGCAGCCCCGAGTTCGAGTTTGGCCTGTACACCTTGTGCTTCATCGCGCGTCCTGGCAGGGCGTAAGTCTGTCTGCATCTGTCTGTCTGTCCTCTGGCCCGGCAGCCAGCAGTGCCCTCCTGAGCCCCATCAGCAGCCGGGTCGGCCCCTGAGCCCGGCACAGCTCTGGGGCATCATCGGTGGGGAGGGCTGGGGAGGGAGCAGCGCTGGTGTGGGGGCACCAAGAGCATCCTGGAGATGCGGCTGTGGGGCTCAGGGATGGAGCAGCGCTGGTGTGGGGGCACCAAGAGCCCCCCAGAGATGCAATTGCGGGGCTCCGGGATGGAGCAGGGCTATGACACGGGCTGTGTCCCCCCTACAGATGTCACCTGAGCCTGGGCGGCTACAGCCTCAGCATCCAGACCTACTCCTGGACCAAGTCCACCTACGGCAACGGCAAGAAGTACATCGCCACCGCCTACGTCATCTCGCCCTGAGGCTGGGAGGAGGGGAGGCGACTGCAGCCCCGCTCTGGGGCCCTGGGCTACCCCACGCCAGGGGCCCGTGGCACTGGGCAGGACTGGTCCCGCTGTGGGAGGCGGACGGCCGTGCTGCAGGACCAGTGCAGGGTACCCGAGGGAGCGGGGCAGGATGGTGGTGGCCGTGCCCTGCGTGGAGGCAGCGAGGGGATGATGGCGGCAGCAGCCTTGGCACCCCCCAGTGCCATCGAGTGTCGTGTTCCCCGGTCGCAGCAGACGAGCAGGGGGAAGGGAGGGACTTGCGGTGGAAAGTAGCACCCCCGAGCAAAATAAATGCTGACCCTGGATGGAGAAGCATTTAATCCCTCGCTGCAGGAGCTGCTGCTTGCCACGCAGCCTGCCCCCCGCCCCATCAGCAGCTCCCCCTCCCCGCCGCTTCTGTGCCAGGGACAGGGCAGGTACTGGCCCAGGCTGGGTGTTGGGACCCCCTGGGTGCTGCCAGGGCTGCGTGCAGCCCGTGGGGTGGAGTGGGGTGGGCTGCGTGCCCTTCCCCTCCTGCTGCAGCCCCCAGCCCCAGAGCTCCCCAGGGAGGCTGAAGCAGCGAGGGACGTGGAGCGCAGCCTGTGCCTGCAGTGATGATCACCCCAGGGTGCGGGAGCAGGGGCTGCAGGGCTGTGACCCCCCCATTCCCTGCCGGCAGCTGGTCCCGCAGCGGCAAGGTGGTGCGTGCAGTGGCACTGCACCCTGCCCCACGGGAGGGCACCCTACCCGGGAGCTGGCTCTTTTGGGGACCCCAGGGGATGGCTGAGAGCCCCCAGGCCTGGGGCACGTTAACAGGCAGGACCCTCGTCCTTATTTATCTCCGCTGCTTCCAGGGAGCAGCCCCTCACTGCCCTGCGTCTACTGGTGCGGGACGCTGGAAGGGTGAGGACACTGGGTGAAGCGAGCGTCTACCGGCCAGGGTCAGTGCCGCCATCTGTGCCACTGCTCCGCTGTGGCACCCAAAACTTGTCCCCTACTCTTTTATCCACCCCTGCACCCGGCTTGTCTGGATGCAGCAGGCTCAGCCTTGCCGCCTCTGAGCCCTGGGGGAGCTGCTCACGGGTCCTGCCCCGAGGAATTGCCCCACGGGGACTGAGGAGACGGCAAAGCTGCAGGGCCCCTGGGTCTGTCCCAGAGGCAGCCTCTCCCTGGGGACCAGCACAAGGAAATTGGGGTCTGCGGTAGGTGCATCCCATCCTCGCCCAGCCGTGCTCTCTCCGGGGGCTGTGGGTCCCCAGAGACCCCCCAGCTCCGCACCCAGAGCTGGGGCTGCTCGGGGCTCCAGGTGCTTTTCTCAGCACTGTGCTCTGGGGAGCAAACCCAGAGCCCCCTTGGGCAGCGGGACCCCCAGGATGACACCCACGGTAACTCCATTCACTGCCCCCCAGGCTGGCCCAGGGAAACGATGCCCCACGCTCGGGAGAAGACCCCCGCCAGCCCCATCGCTGCCTGATGATGCCAGCCCTAGCCGAGAGCTCCCCGAGGCGC
>VYZW01023952.1:21984-37879 GCA_013401315.1 Balaeniceps rex
CCCCCCCATCCCCTCCTGCCTGCACCCCTGCGTCGGCAGGGCAGGCAGCAGCCGGGGTCCCAGGGCGGCGATGCTGCGCGGCAGCTCCCAGGCAGGACCGGGGAGATTTGAGCTGCCTGACAGATGGCCGGCTGCAACAGTTCCTGGGGAAGGGGTGGGAGTCCCCGCACCATCTGCCAGGGGTCACAGGTGACCCCCAAACCCCGCCGCGGGGAGGGGGGCATGCCAGAGCTTGATTTATAGAAATGCACGGGGAAACTGGGGAAGAGGCGGTTCGGAGGGACCCGGGATGGGTGCGGGTCAGCTCCCCGCCATCAGCTCCCTTCCCGGCAGCGTGGGCATCGCTCCTCTCCCATGCCCCGGCACCGGGGCGCAGCAGGGGCTGATTGCAGGAGCCGGGGGGGTTACGCTGCGGGTTCAAGCGCTGCAGGGCAGCCCAGGGCCTTGTGCCAGCTGGTAGGTGGGCTCACGGTTTGCAAGGGGCAGGCTGCAAGGGGCAGGGCACAGCCCGGCTGTGGGACGAGGATGCTCCAGGCACCTCCATCCTCGCTAGAGCCCGTTCTGAAGGTTTTCGCTGGAGCTATCACGAGGCAGCGGGTGTCTGCTGCTCGCTGCAGGGCTGCGCTGGCACAGGACCCAGTTCCTCCTCCTGGTTCTGCGTCCTCAGCCCGCTCCCGTTCCTGCCTGCCCGCCTCGCCACCAGCCTCCTTGATGCCAAACCTCTCCGTCCAGCAGGACCACGGTGCTGCCAGGCATCACAGGCAGCGCCGGTCCCCTGCCCGCAGGTCCCCTGTGCCCCGCAGTCACTGCCAGCCCCGTGCCCAGGGCTGGGAAGCTGCTTTTCCAGCACCCATTTCTGGGGTGAATGGAGACAAAACCTCGCAGAGAAGGTTCGCCCACCCTTCCCTGTGTTGCTGCCTGGGTGGTGGGCGTAACGCTGGGGGACCGGGCAGTGCTTGGAGATGCTCAAGTGGTGCTGGGGAGCTGCTCTGCGCTTCGTCCGCATCCGGAAGGACCCCCCCTGGTTGCCGCAAGCCATGGGCGAGCAAGGAGGGACGAGGTGGGCGCTTTTCTGGGTGTCTGATGGTCCCCTGCCTTCATCAGTTCAGGCTGCGGGTGCGAGGCAGCAGCGTGCCGAGGCCAGGAGGCTCCAGGTCATCCCCAGCCGGCCAGGCCAGGTGGAGCAGAGGAAAGGTGGCCATCAGCGGGGCTCCCTGTACCCCGAAATCCCTGCCCACTGCTCGCAGACACCACGGCACCCTCCGCAGCATCACCCTCCATCACCCCTCCCCGGGGCCAGCACATCCCGCTGCACCTTTCTGCCCTCGGGGCCAGCTCCGGGGCCAGGCTCCCTTCAGGCAAGGGGAGCAGCACGGTGGGACCCTCCGGCTTCACCCAAAGTGTTGGGAAATGAAACAAAACGAGCGGAGAAGAAGGGGAAGGGCAGGAGAGGAGGGGCAGGTGTCAGCAAGCTGCCTCCAGCCATCTGCTGCCAGCTCGGGGACTCCAGGGCCCCCCCAGCTCTGTGCCTGACGGGGACAACGCTCGCTCTCGGGGGGGGATACGCTGCGCGGTCGCATCCCCCACCTGAGCGCAGCCGCATCGGGGAGTTTTGGAGGGGGGTGCTGGCCCTCCCTCCGTGGGGCTCCTGGGCTGCCTGGGTGCCTGTGCTGCAGCTCAGCTCACAGGGAAGCTCGGGCGATCGTTGCCCCCTGCTCCCTGCATGGAGGGAGGGTTGGGGCGTCCCCTTGGCTCCCCCTAAAACCGTCTGGCCACGTGTGCCCCCTCCTTGCACGCACACCATCGCAGCAGCCCTCCCCTCCCCTGCCCTGCCAGCCCAGCGGCAGCCGTGCCCCGTCCCTCCCTGCAGCCTGGCTTGGGCTCCCTGCGTCAAGGTTTGTGCAAGGACGAGGTGACCCACGCCGGGGCGAGCCGGCGTGCAGACCCTGGGCAAGGAGGGCGTCCCTTGGAGACGCCCGGGGTGCTGGGAGACAGCCGCAGGGATGCAGACCCGGGCTCCTCCAGAGACGCTGCTGGAGGCCAGGGGGGACACCTCGAGCATCTCCTGGGACACCTCGAGCATCTCCCGGGACACCTGCGTGTGTGTGCCCGAATCATTCCCCTACCCCGGGCAAGGCGACCTGCCCTGGGGGGAGGCAGGAGAGGTTCCCCCACATTTTGAAGGGGAGATGCTGAAAATTTGGGGACCTGCGTGGAGGGATGCTCTGTCACCCACAGGTCCTCGCCCCAGCTCACCCGCTGGGTCTCACCTTGTTCTCACCCTTGGAAATCATAGAACGCTTTGGGTTGGAAGGGACCCTTAGAGGTCATCGCGTCCAACCCCCAACTACCTGAGCTTTCTGAAGAGATCCCTGCGGGATTTATCCTGGCACAGACCATGGCAGCCCAGGCTTTACAGCTGAGGGCTCTGGACAGCCGCAGCCCCGGGTACCGCCACCAGCTCCCGGCCATTAGAGCTTTTGCAAAGTGAGGATGAGGAGGGTTGCAGCTCCATCTGAGCCCCCGTAAGGCAAAGCCTGCTGCATTATATCCTAATCTGAGAGGCCGTGGGGACCATGACTCTAAGTGGAGGCTCTCTAATCCCCTCCCGTAAACGATACGGCACTAACTACCCCGATGGGACTCTGGCCACATCTGGTAGGGCAGCCTGCCGGGAGTGCCCGGCTGTACCTTTTGCTAAGAGGATGAGGATGCAGAGGGGAATATGCTAAACCATTTATGCCGCGGGCACTTTTTTATCCACCGCGATCAGATGTCTGAGCTGGCAGGACGGGATCTCCATCTGGATGGACGGCCCCGGCCCTCGGCTTGCTCCCGTACCCCGGGCAGCATCCCTTCTCGCTGCCGGCCGCTGGAGAAGCTGGGGTGCTCCTACAGAGAGCCTGGTGGGGGTACGGCCACCCAGAAATGCCCCCCACAGACGAGCTCCGTGTTCTGCCCCGTCCCCGGCACGGCCCGGCGTGGCTGCGATGCTCAGCTGCGTGGTGAGGGTTGTCCTGTGTATGGGAAACCCCGAGGTGGCTCAGAACCCCCCTGCCCCAGCCTTGAGCACAAGTTAACTGAGAAAATGGCCCAAAACAACACAGCCCACGCTTGCGTGGCAGGCACCACGATCAACCGCCTGGGAGGGCCCCGGGGGGAGCCTCCCCCTTCTCCCCCAGCCCCCCCGGGGGTGCAGCAGGGATGGGTTGAGTCCTGCCACGGCCGGGTAGGAGGCCAGCCAGGGTTTCGGCACGGTAAATCCTCCTTTTACAGCGATTCATCCTGAGGACGAAAGGGGTGGGGGAGAGCAGAGCCCCCCCGAGCAGCCGGGGAGGGGGCGCGGAGCATCGCTGGCAGCTGGGCTGGGGGTCCACCCCCGGAGCAGAGGTTAATGAGCGAGCGGCGGCCGTTGGCCCATATGGACACGCGAGCGGCGGCGGGGGGCACCGGCGCGTGCCGGCGTCCTGCCCCGCGTTCGGGGCAGCAGAGCCCCCTCTCCTCCGGTGCTGCCAAAAGCCACCCGAGGTGCGGGTTTAGGTCGCTGATGCCCCAATGCGGAGCTGGTCCCCCCGTTCCTCCTGCACCCCCCCCGTCCCGGGGATGCTCCCCCTGTGATCAAACAAACACCCCTGGGGAAAAACAAGACCACGGCGTTTCACCCCGGGACTCCGACCCTGCGGGGCAGAGGGTGGGAGCACGGCGAGGCCCGCGCACCCACCGCCGGCATGGCCTCTATCCCGGCCACGGCGCGGCGAGCGGGCAGGGATGCCTGCGCTGCCGGACCGCAGCTGGGCCGGGCCGTTGGCGAGGCAAGCGGAGGTCGCGTCCGTTGCCCCCGAGCTTCAGCTAACGGCCGGGAGCCCGCCGGGCCCCCTCCGCACCTTCCTCCTGCTCCCTGCGGGGACGCAGGGCAGCCAACTGTTCCCCGCAGAGGCTGGCGAGCTGCAGCCCGGGCTAATCCAATCCATCAGGGGGGTAATGAGCTATGAAAGTGCGGATTCAATTAAGGGGGATTGCGACGGAAGGCAGAGCCCGGCGGCAGACGGAGAAAGGAGCCCGTTCCCCTCTGAAAGGGTCCATCTGTGCCGCTCTGTCCTGTCTTTGTGCTCCCTGAAAGAGCCGGCACGGCACAAAAGCAGCGGCGTCCCCGCCGGGCGCTGGCGCTGCACGAGGGTCCGGCGATGCCGGCAGCCCTGGGGGGGAAACTGAGGCACAGTGGGGTTAAGGGAGCCGCTTATGGCACCGGTGGCAGGGTTTGGGGAGCAAAAGCGTGCACCCAGCTCTCTCGATGCTGGCTGCAACCTCGTTTGCAGGCGATTTAATTTGTGTTTGTGAGGTGGGTTTCACGCAGGGCCGCTCGCCTGGACGTCTCCTTCCCATAGCCCAGCGTGGCTGCTGGCGCGGGGCCCTGTCTGGAGCACGGGGGGGCTGTGGGAGGCAGGATGAGCCCCCAGCTTTGGGTCAGTCCTCAGGGCTGGGTGGTCCTGGTGCCGCCCTCCTGTCGGTGCCCGTCCCATTGCCCAGGGGGGCTTCGTGCTTTCCTGGCCAGGCGACGTCCCCGTGTCCCCTGTGGGGGGGTCCTCCGGGGCTGACACCGGCTCCGGCATCTCGTGGGCTCGTGGCCGAACCCAGCCAGCTTTAATCCTTTGCAGGAACCCATATCGAGTCACCGCACATGGGGAGAGCGAGGATTGGAGCCTCGGGGTTTGCGGGGGTCGGTGCCTCAGTTTCCCCCTCTGGGGACGGCTGGAGGAGGTGGCAGTGCCGTGGGTGGGTGCGTGCGGGGTCTTCAGCACCCGCCTGCCCTCGGCTCGCATCTCTGGGACTCCTCCTGCATCACTTGGGCTGGAAATACCCCCCGAGGCCTCCATCTGAGAGGCTCCTGCCTGATTACGACTTGGGGGGGATTGGGCCGGGGACGAGTTTAAAGACGGGATTATTCCTGTACAAATTCTGATTAAACCGTCCCCAAACCCTCCTGCTACAAGATTAAGCCGAGCTGTAATCTCACCCAAGCAGCAAGACTTCGTCAATAACTCCAAATCTCTCCGCTGTTAGTTTATCTGGTGGGGATTAAGCTGGGAGGTTCCTGAACTTGTATTAGAATATAAAAACCCACAAAAACCAAAGCCCAGCCCTGTGTGCGCTGGCCAGGGCACGGCAGCTGCCGTCTCCCACGTCGCAGCCAGGGACGGGGCTGCGTGAAACGCCCGGTGCCACCCAGGTGCCAGCGCGAGCTCCGGGGATTGCCCAGGGCTGCCTGTCCCTGCCCACGCTGCCTGTGCTGTGCCAGTCCCTGGTCAGCCCTGCTCCCCCCCAGGGACCCCTCCCTCCCGCAGGCTGATTTTGGGGTGGTTCAGGCTGCCAGCCCTTGCCGGGAGCCCAGGTCCTGGTGTGCAGGGCAGCGACGTGCTCTGCTCTTGCAGGACACCGTTTGCTGCCCCGACAGCAGCCCGGACGGTGACCGCAGCCCTCGGCAGAGCGGGACCGGGATGTCTGCGGGCTGGCACAGCTCGGGGACGAGCGGCCGCGTCCCCACAAGCTCTTCTGGTGACCCAGGTGCTTTCCACCCTCTCTGCTGGAGCACCAGGGCTCAGGTCCAAGCGACACCCCAGGACCAGACACGATCGCTGAGGCTTCCAGAGCAGGGCAGACGGAGGGAGATGGGGAGAAGGCTGAAGCGCTGCGTGTGGCGTCCTCCGAACGGAGCCCATGGTCCTCCCTCACCCCGGCCACCGCTCCCTGCAAGCCCAGCCGGGGTAAGGCTCAGTTCATGGTGGCATCTGCATCCCCTTCTCTCTGCACCCCCACCACACTCTGGCTCAGCTCCGGACACCGAGGAGGGGCTCAGGAAGGAGGGGACCCTGTGAGAGGGGCCCTTCTGCTGCTGGAAGCTGCCCAGGTACCCGTGGGTTCGTCAGGCAGGGGTGTTCCGAGCCTCCCCAGGGTCCAGGGGAAGGGGTGACACCTCTCCCAGCTGCACCACGGTCCCTTTCGCTCACCCTGAGCTCCCCTCGGGATCAGCCCACCAGGACGCACAACAGCTCCGGGGTGAGACCGTGAGGTCCCCCGCTATAAGCGGGACCCTTTGCCAGCAGCAAAACCCCTTTGGGTGCCAGGAGGACCCACAGCACCTTTGGAGCCAGCGCGCTCCCTGGATCCCACGGCAGGGTGGGGATGGAGAAGGCCGGGAGATGGCGAGGGATGCTCCGGCGCTGGCCACGGCTGGACCGAGCAGATGCCGGGGGAGCGTTTCGCCTAATCCCCTGGACCGGTCCCCGCTGCGTAAACACTCTGTACAGCTTTGCAAACAGATTGAACCGTGGCTGATCTGGAGCGCGGCAAAGAGCTTAGGGGTCGGTGGAGCCAGTGCCAGGATTTGTGCGAATTACCCACCCCGCACTGGTGGGAGGCTCCGGAGGGGCCGGCGGGACGGGGAGCCTGGTCCCACCTCCGCCGGGCTGGCTGTGGGAAGGGGCCCTTGCCCTCCCCTGGGTCCCCCGGCCCGGGCAGGGCGCAGGGGGTGTAGCAGGGTGGTGGGGCGGCCACGGATCCCCGGTTTGGTGGAGGAGGTGCAGCCTTTGAAAGCTCACAGGACACCCCAGCCCGGGACGTGCTGGCTGCGGCACCGCAGCTAAGGGCAGGCTCTCCGCCCAGGCATCCATCCCTCAGCATGTCCGAGGAGATGGGGCTCCTGCGCTGCGAGGTCGCCCGGTCCCGTGCTCTGAGGACCTGGGTGGCCAGGGCCGCACGCACACCACCCCAGGGCTCGGAGGGACGCTGGGCGGGTGGCCTGGAGGATGCTGGATGGTGCGGGGATGGGGACACCCCGTCCACAGGAGTTACCCACCCGCACAGCCAGGTCCAGGAGCAACAGCTTGGACTCACGGGAAAGAAGAGACTGGTCCTGAGGGCTGCAAACGTGCAAATTATGGGTTGGCTTCCCACACACAGTGTGAGCCTGTCGCACCAGCCCAGTTTAGCCCTCGATGCCTGGTGGGTGCAGACAAGCTGCGTCCTGGCACGTCCCAGTTTCCCCAGGATCAAGCACGGTGCCACCATGTTGATCGTCTCGGGACCGTGCACGGCTCCTCTCCCACCAGCCCGCACTAATCAGCAGGAAAGTTAGTTGCCAAAATCTGATGTCCCCAAGGGGGAAAAGACGATTAACTCAAGAATCAACAGCCTGATATTTCGGCTTAGTGGGAAAATCCTCTTGGTTTCCCAAGCTGGGCACATTAGGAGCTCGGTGGCTCACAGCGTTATCAGATTACAAACAATATCAGAATTACAGCTTTTAAATCTGGGCTTTAAAAAGACTTAGCAATTATACATCCCTGGACTCTCCCACCCCGCTGTGGAAACCAGGGCGGCTTGGAGCCGAGACCCTCAGAGTGAAGAGTTGGTCCCAGCTGTGGCTTTTCCATGGACACCGCCACCGTTGACCAAGCCATGTGCCCGGCTGGTACCGGACACCCCAACCGGTGCTGGACAACCTCGCTGCCATGGGAATGCCCCGTATGGGATGGGGGGCAAAGCATCCCTGCCTTGGGGTCTTCCCCACCTGCCCAGGGAAGGTTGGTGTAGGAGGCTGTTCCCAGCTGGGCTTTTCAGCTTTCACGGTCGTCCTTCACCTTGCACGTCCCCCAGCTGGCTTTTTCCTTCCAGTATCCTTAAAAAAACCCAGTTCTGGTTTTCAGCTGGCTGCCCCAAGGATGAGGGTGGCTGCTGGGGGGCCGGGCAGGGGCTGGAAGGGCTGCTCCGCCATCCAAGCCCACCTCCGCATGGGCCCAGCTGGAGACCCTGGTGCAGTTAAAGCGAAGCTGTGGAAGTCCAAGAGGTGCCCGGAGCTGCCTCTGCGCTGCAGCCAGAGCCGATGCTCACCCAGCGCCTGGAGAGGCAGGAGCCGGAGCATGAGGAGCCGACGGGCCGTCGGAGGTTCCCATACCTGCTCCAGCCTCCCCGGTCCTTCTTCCAGGAGAAAGAGCGTCCTCCAGTCTCAGCGGTGTCGTCGTACGGGAAGGGAGAGTTTTTCACAGGGCTGCTCCGTCCTGGGCGCTAACGAGTCACTAAGGCTGCGTGGGTGGTGCTGAGGGACTCGGCCGAGGGCTCAGCTCCTGGGCACCCGCTCGTCCCCAGCATCGCTGTGGGTGCTCACCAGGGCTGGTGAGAGGCGGCGGCGCCTCCCCAGGAGCCCTTCCCAGCACCCAGACCCTGCCTGCCCCGGCCCCCCCGGCTGTGGGACCTCTCCCAGCCTCCCCCCACGCTGGGAGGAGGCGGATGGTGGGGGTCTGTGGGGACCCACCAAGGCGTGGGGTGGAGGAGAAGGACCCCACCTGGGCCACCCAAGGGGGGAAGAGGGACCTGGCCCATCGGCTCCCAGGCTGTGCCGGTGCTGGGGTGCAGCGAGAACGCCAGTTCTCAGCTCCTCACCGTCACAGCAGCCTCAGCAGTGTCAGCCGGCGCAGCCACGACCCCGGGGCTCCTCACGGGCCGCTCGCCCTGCGTGCCCACGCGGGGGTGTTCCCTTGCCCCTGCGCACACGCGTACGGGGGCCAGCTGTGCTCTCGCACGCCCGTGCACACACGCAGCCCCGCAGGGGCCGGCGCAGGAGCAGGGCAGCGTTTGCCCCAGCCTGGCACGGCTCCCTGCCCTCTTGGCACAGGCTGGGGCTGCTGGAAGGGGACATTCCCCTGCTGTCGGGCGCAGGCACCCGGGGGACCTGGCACGGAGCAGGGCTTGGCCACCGGCCAGCGAGCGAAGGGCCGGGGGGGCCGGGGGCACAGCTGGACCCCGGGCACCAGCGGGCAGCCGGCCGCTGTCCTTATCCCGCTGCTCCCAGAGCATCGTTGTGGGGGTCACGCCGCCGTCGGGTGTGCGTTTGTGGGTACGTGCGCGCGTGTGGGTGTCCATAGGTGTCCGGGGTGCATGTGTAAGGCAGGCGCGTGGGTTTGTGTGCACGCGTGCGCATTTGTGCACGGGCTGAGGCGGCCAGCGCAGAGCTGCGCAGGAGGGTTGTGAGTCCGTGTGTGCGTGCACAGATGTTGCACCTGCTTATTCATGCACGTACCTCTCCCTGTGTGCATGCGTGCGTACGTGTGGGAGCGCTTCGAATGTGTGTGCATGTATACGTTGTGCATACGTGCTGGGGAGGGTCTTTCCATTTCCACAGGCTGCCACAGCCCCCAGCCCACGGTACAGACTGGGGCAGGCTAAAGCCCCTCCCTGGGTAGGAGCATCCCCAGGTGGGTGCACCCCCAGGTAGGAGCGCCCCCGGGTAGGAGCATCCCCAGACAGGAGCACCCCCAGACAGGAGTATCCCCAGACAGGAGCACCCCCAGACAGGAGCACCCCCAGGTAGGAGCACCCCCAGGTAGAGGCATCCCCAGGTGGGTGCACTCCTGGGTAGGTGCATCCCCAGGTGGGAGCACCCCCAGGTAGGAGCATCCCCAAGACCCATCCCCAGGTAGGAGCACCCCCAGGTAGGAGCACCCCCGGGTAGGAGCACCCCCGGGTAGGAGCATCCCCAGACAGGAGCACCCCCAGACAGGAGCACCCCCAGGTAGGAGTATGCCCAGGTAGGAGCACCCCAGGTGGGTGCACCCCCAGGTAGGAGCACCCCCAGGTGGGAGCATCCCCAAGACCCATCCCCAGGTAGGAGCACCCCCAGGTAGCAGCACCCCCAGCCCAGCCGCTCCCTTCTCGCCTGGGGGACCCACGAGGTCTCCCCTCCCCGCCAGCCCCCTGCCCAGCTCACGCCGCCCACGCAGCTCAGCCCCGTCCCCGCTCAGAGCACAGCGTCTCCCCCAGCCCTTCACAGCGCGGCTGCAGCTGCGGGTCCCCCCAGAGAGCCCCCCGCCCTCGCCCCACGCGGGCCATCGGCGGCCACGTGCCGGGCACAGCTTGCGGGGACGAGGCGCTCAGCAGCTCCCACCGGGCTCCCGGCAGCAGCCGGCGTGCGGGGCCGGGGGACAGAGAGGCACTGAGGTGTGCGAGGACACGTGGAGAGTGGGGTCCCCGCGCGAGGGGCCGCGGGGGCTGCGGGGACGAGAGGCCCCGATGGCAGCCAGAAGCTGTTTCGGGTTTTTGGCGCAGCTGGGAAATGAGGAGCCGTGGGTGCTGCGGGGGCCGGGTCACGCACGCCCCGGCTCTCGGTAGGCGATGGCTCGGGCAGGGTGAAGTCAGGACGCCCGTGTCCCCCGCGCAGCACGACGCTGCCCATCGCGAGCGGGCAGGATGCGTCCCAGTGCCTCTGCAGCGGCGACCCGCGCACGCGTGTGTGCTTGCACGTGCACATCTCCCTGTGTGCATGTGTGCGTGGCTCACAAGAGCGTGTGCGCACGCAGACCTTGCAGGGCAATGCACCAGCATGCGTGCGCGTGGCGTGTCAGCGTACACGCGTGCAAAGGGTTGTCTGCGTGTGTCTGTGCATGTACGCGTGGTGTCTGTGTGTGCGTGCCTGTACAGGCACATCGGTGCACACACGTGTGCTCGTCTGGGGCAGCACATGCGTGACGCTGTGCATGTTTGCACGCATGTCTACACGTGTGTGCATGTGTGTTCGTGACGTGCACCCCATGAACGCCAGGGCCAGACGGGCAGAGCCCCGGCACAGAGCCTGCAGCAGCTCTACGTTAAATGCACCCACCCTCGCCCCGCAGCCGAGCCCCGAGCCCCCCCTGCCCCTGGACATGACCTTCCCAGGGAGCCCATGGCCAGTGCTGGTCCCACGGCCAGCGCTGGCCACCAGCAGCGGCCCATGGAGCCCAGCCCCACGGTCAGGGCCCCAGCTGGACCCCAGCACGGGGGGGTCGGATCCTCTGGTTCCCCCCAGGAAGCCCCTCACCACCACCGCCGTGTTGAAGACCGCAGAAACGGAGACGACAGCCCTGGGGCGATGCTGCTTGAAACAAGACCACGACTTTATTTGAGCTAAAAACCCAATTCTGCTTTCTTTACAAAAGGATAAACATTTGCTCTCAGTACAAAAGGGAAGAAGCCCCAGGACCCAGGGGCTGGGCAGGGACCTCCGGCGCTCGAGTCATCTCCAAATTCCCAACTCTATACAAAACAGCTCTGCAAAACCGGGAGGTTTGGCCAGCCGGGCTCGCGAGGCCAGCGGGACATCAAAAATAGTTGCCTGGATTTTCTTGAGAACAAAAATAGTTGCATAGCCTTCAAAAGTTATTGCTCATATAGAGACACAAGGGACGAGCGGGGAGCTGCCGGGCACGATCAGCCTCCAAAACCCAAGAAATGGCAATGTTAAATACGTAGTTCAACATTAAATACATAACCCCTTGGTTAAATACTCGGTTTCGTCACCGGAAAATAGACTATGAGGGCAGGAAGAAAATAAATTAAATAAATAATGGCTAATAAATAATCCTGGAGCAACGGCACTGCAAAACCCACACGTCTCCACGAAGCTAACTCCAGCTAAGCACTTGGGAGTCCACTGGAAAATGAGGTTATTTAGCACATTCCACATCTCGTGTAAACTGGGAGGAAATAAATTAGACCCCACACACAGTAAATAATAAATAAACCAGGAAATTAAGACACACTCCTGCTGGCAGGGTGTCCTCAGGGCACAGATTGTGATAAGTGACACGACAAACCGTAAGAAGACGTGGCCCCGGTCGGGAGCAAGGGTGCAGCTGAGCGCTCCTCGTCCAGACGGGGTTTTGTGCTCTGAATGATCAGCTGTCCCTTAACGAGGTTTCGGGACCCGTGTGCTGCCAATCCCTTGCCAGCTGCAGGTCACAGGCGAGGTCTGAGGCTCAGGAGAGGACGGGCAGCAGGCTCAGCGCAGGAGGAGAGCGGTGGAGGGAGCACCACGGAGCAGCTCTGAGCCTGGCCGGACCATGCCGTCCCTGGACCACACTGTGGCATCAAGATAAGTTCTCCGTTGGGTGGGAAGCTTCAAGGAGGAGCAACCGTGTTGGTCTTCTGCAAGTGGTCCAGATCATCCCCACCTCTGCCAGCCCGCCCGGCCATGGCCGGAATCAGAAAGCCATGGCTCCATCAGAGCACGTGGAAGGGGAACCGGTCACCCCAAGGGGCAGGAGGGGCTCGTCTCCACCGGCTGCGAGACAGAGGTGTGCCCATGCCCCACCACCCCCGGGAGGGAGGAAAAGGAGCCGTAACATCTTGGCAGTGGACGATCCCAAGTGCTGGAGTGCGTTCAGGCAGAAGGGCCTGCAGGGTGAAGTCACCTTCATGAGCATCTCTGGGGAGCGGGAGCGGGAGGCACCGGCTACGCTTTCGGCGGCGGCTGCTCAGAGCTCAGCTGTCGGGAAGGGTTCACGTGGCTCCTGGGGACAGCTCGGGAATCGGCAAGGTGGCACCGGCGCAGACCTGCTGGGACAGGACCGGAGGGCGGCCGAACCTTCCAGGGTGGTGTCCTGCAGAGGTGCTCAGAAGTCTCACCCCGTAGCGGCAATATCCTCGCTCCAGTTGTGTCCGTTCTAGAAACAGCTCCACGACGCGGCTGAACTTCTCTCTGCGTCAAGAATTTGGGTCTAACTCTGCTTCGCTATTCATTGAAGATGGCGTTGAGCTGAGGCCCGGCCACGTGGTGTGGGTAGGACTCATAGCTCATGTCTATGGGGATCTCGTAGCGGGGCACTGTGTTTTGGAAGTGAGAGGCATGTCCATGAGCTCCAGCCAGGCTGACGGAGGGGTAGTGGGCCATGAAGGTGTAGGATTTATCCAGGTCTGGAGACCCATCTTGCTTCAAGGAGAAGTTCCCGCTGATGCTCAGGGGCGGCGTCAGAGGACCCTCATAGGGGGGAGTGGTGCAGTCAGAGGGGTGGTTTCCAAAGGAAGCATCCACCAAGCTCTTGAAGGTCGGAGGCTTTAAATGCAGCAGATGTGTTTCCATGGTCCCGTAGGGTGGGCTCGGGAGCCCCGGAGACTGGTAGCTGAAGGAGTGGCTGGATATGGCCGATTCACACACTGGGGACTTCTCTTCGTGCTTCTCCAGGAACAAGGTCTGGGGTCCCAGCTGCAGACAGCCAGCCACCAGGTTGCTGGTGGGCTGGGACAAGCCCTTGCAGAGCATCTCCACAAAGCTCTTCCCTTCGGGAGTCTGCCCCGTCTCAAGCACCTCAGACAGAGCCCAGATGTAGTTCCTTGCAAGCCTCAGCGTCTCGATCTTGGACAATTTCTGAGTCTTGGAGTAGCAGGGCATCACCCTCCTCAGGTTGTCAAGAGCATCGTTCAGACCGTGCATCCGCGTGCGCTCCCGGGCATTGGCCTTCACGCGCCGGGCCCTGAACCGCTCCAGCCTCGCCTTGGTCATTTTCTTCTTCTTTGGTCCTCTTCTCTTCGGCTTTTCCCCGTCATCCTCTTCCTCCTCTTCTTCCTCGATGCTGTCATGCTCTTCATTCAAGCCAGGCATCAATCCAAAAGGACCTTGCCTGCCGTCCTCTTCCTTCAGCTCATCTTTGGAGCTCAGCGTTTCGTCCATCCAGGCTTGGGTGCTCACAAGCTCCGCCATCTCTTTGGGCTTGGCATACGTCTTGGTCATCTCTGATTTCTGCAACAGAGGGACAAGGAGATGTTAACAGATCCCAGCAGGGAGCTGCTCGACATGGTGAGGGCATTAGGAACGCAGATCAAAATCATCTTTCAGAAGCATCAGCTGCTTTCTGCCCACCAACGGTACCTACAGAATCCATTTATCCATCGCCTATCTATTTCTCTATCTACAATAATTCCTTCTGAATGTTTTTGGGAGCCTCTGAAGCCTCTCTGTGGGGCCCAGCAGCTCTTTCCCAGGGCTCAGGGCTTCCAACAACTCAATTTTGGGGTTATTCCAACTCGTGAGTCCCTCCCCTCGTGGCTTCAACCCTGACTGTCACGTTGTGGGTTGCAAAAGGGAGCCTGAAAGCCAAGGTCCTCCGCTGAGCTGCCTCCGGAGATTTCCCTGCCCGAGCTCTTCTAACCTGAGCACATTTGCTTGGCCCTTCGTTCCCCTCTGCCGTAACCAACACCGCCGCGCCGCCCAAACCAGCCCGGTTTCATGTTAATCAGCCCCCCGGATCCCCTCATCCTGCCCGACTCATTTAATAAAGCTTAGCATCTAAGCAGCTTTGCTGAAAGTGCGCTGCCCAGCCCCGGCTCCCCGGCCCTGTCCACCCCACGCGGAAAATCCCACTTTTAATATGCGTGATGGGGCTCGCGGGCTGGATTAGGGTGTTAATTGCTGCGCGCAGCCATCGCATCCCCGGAGGACCATGTGGCCCCAATTAACTCTTCGGCGGAGCAACAGGGGTCCGTCAGATGCTCGGAAACCTGTGGGCGAAGGTGGTGAGGGACCATCTTTGGGACGAACGGATGGGTCCGGCTGAGCCAGCATGGAGCGGGTCCCAATACCTTCTGCCAGCGTCCTGGTGGGACCACAGGGACCTGGTGGGACCACCCCGCTTTGCGTGGTGAGAGCAGCCCAGGAACGGCTGCAGATCTGCTCCAAACCCCTCCGGGCTGCAGTCGGAGCCTTGCTTTCACTCCAGCCTTGGGGAGCCATCCCGAACACCGCACCCCTGCCTTCAGCCCCCATCCCTCACTGCTCCCGCGCACCAGAATCCATCCCAGAAGAAAGTCACCAGGTCTGGGGCTCTGTGCAAGAGGCGAGCCCAGCGTCCTCCCCCTCCCTGCGCTTTGCAGAGCAGTATTCCCACGAGAATGTTTCAGAAGGTTGTCGCTTTGGAAATCCCGTTTGAATTTTTAGGGGTTTTGCTCTCTTTCTTCAGAATATTGATTTTTTTGACAGGCAGAGAAAAGTAGACAAAGAGGGAATTGCCTGAAGCCGCTTTGGTAGTTTCCAAGTTTCCCAGTTAAGGCGACGGTGGGAGCCCACTGTGGAATGGGACGCTTGTCCAGCCCCTTAGTTTGGACACCTTTCATTTCCAAACGCCTCCATCCCACATCGCCTGAAAGAACCACGAGAAACCAATGGCAGGAACAAGCCTGCTGTAGCCGAAAACTTCATTTTCAGGTCGGGGCAGCTCAGCTCACAGCGGAGGGAGATGCTCTCCCTTTGTGCCACCAGGCGCCCAGCTCCCCCCCCAAACCAAGCGGGTTCAATTCCTTCTCCTTTCCTGTAGGATCAGGAACTTGGTTTCAGCCCTCCGCGGGTTTCCTTTCTCCAGAGGAGCACAGTTGGCTCAGGACAAAGAGTGACCGACTCCAGCCCTGCACAGCCCCTGGTACGAAGACCCCGAGCCCGGGGCCACCCAAGGCAGAAGAAACGCAGAGGGCTGGGGAGGAGGATGCAAGAAAGGTGCTGGCACAAGAGCCAGGAACAAAACAGGCAGCTGGGGCCAGGAATTTATCACAGAGAGGGGCAGGAGGGACAAGAAACCAACGAGCAGACCATGAAAATTAGGATTTGCTTGAGACCTCTGCATCACGTCCTGCCTGGGAACGCAGCAGGATGTGGCCCAGCTGTACGTGGAGCCGGTGGGCTCTGGCTGCAGGGCGCATCAAAAGCCCTACAGCTGCTCCATCCGCTCCAGCACGGCCAGCGGGGTGGCAACGGGGACACCGGTGTCAGCTGAGTCCTGAACCCGGGGCTGCCCAGAGCTCCCAGTCCCACTCATGGTCCCAGTGCCACCCTCAGCCAACTGGGGCAGGGGAGAGGGGATGCACCGACATTTGGGGGCGGATCTGGGGCAGGGGAGAGGGGATGCACTGACATTTGGGAGGGGGGATCTGGGGCAGGGGAGAGGGGATGCACTGACATTTGGGGGGGGGGATCTGCTCAAGGGCAGCCCCGCAGCACCCACACAGACCTGGAAAAGGGGGAAGAAGGTGGGGGATGCCGGTTTCCTCCCTGCTGGGGTCCTGGCCCTGCGCAGGACTCGCTGGGGAAGGGGCTGCGCTC